>DWDT01002600.1:0-13476 GCA_018245595.1 Microceris scylla | reverse complement strand
CAGACTATGGCCTTAACCCTCTCAATATGACAGGAGACCCGTATTCCAGCAGTGGAATTGTAATGGGTTGAAAAAAATATATATACTTACATACACATACATATACAAGTATATATAAATCCTACGTTGCTACATAGTGATAATAGAAGCTATCCTGTTCACATTCAAAACTGAGAGAACTAGTGCGATGCTCATAAAGCTTCGTCAGTTTCCGCAGCACTAACCAGAGTTCGCTTTCATTCCAGAATAACTAAGAGAAGGCTTTTAACAACTGGTTTACGAGGATCCAGTTACGGGAACGAAAATACTATATGAGGCGAAACACCCTTTGTATTCCATAAAGTTGTGGACTGCTAGACAAAAGAGATTTTGTTTAGTACTGTTCTAATTTAGTTTTGATGAACGGAGTCTGTGATAATTAATGTTTTTTATAAGCAAAATGTTCATGAATATGCAATTGGAAAGATTATAAAAGTTTTCCAGGATGATAAAATATATTAAATCAGACTTTTTAATCATCATAATTATTATCTGCAGTCTTTGGATGTCCACAGCCGGACATAAGCCTTCTCCAATCGGCGCAACGCCTTCCTGTCCTGTTCCGAATCCAGCAGCTCTCCGCTCTCTTTTACATTCGTCAGACCACCTGGTAGAATGCCGACCTATCTTTTTAATCACCAGATATATTTTCATAATAACACCTGAAGATGTACACATTTATCAAGGTAGTAAATCTCTATTCAATTATTTGGATGACACGATAGTATTTTTAGTTTCTGACACAGGTATGATATATCCTCGTGGTCAATTATATCCTTCATATATGTACATAGTCTGGTACATTTAACATGAGTCAGATAAAAGCATCTTTATAAAATGTTTGTTGTTTTCGTTCTCAAAAACTGTCTGTCAATTTGCGAATATGTACTACCAAAAAAGTATTATATACCTGCGAGTATTATATACACATATATACATCTGTACATAAAAAAAACAATGGTTGTTTGCAAAAGCTAATCTTCGTTCCAATCAAAGTGTAATCAGTATTTTTAAGTACGAATAATCTATACCGTTACTTTGTATAAAAGAGAGAGTCATAGAACGACGGTATGAGTGGAAAAGAAATGAGACGACGCGTATGAATGTACGATGGGTAGACGGAAGGAAGCTTGTGGATCCCGGGTAAAGTTGGAGATTTGGGTGAAAGGTCGGTCATATTCAAAAATAGAAACATGTCATATGTAGTTGTAAATAGAGAATTTTATTTTATAAAGAGTCATTCTTACAAGTAGGTACCTTAACAGTTCTGTGTCATACGATTTTCTCATGTGAGGCAGTGTTAGTGACATTGACATAGTATTTATGTTCCAAAAAGAAGCCTTTATGACATTGAGTGGCGTGTCTCCTTATTTCGTTTAATTGAAATGTTTTCAATTTTGTTTTATAGAATATGGAAATTAATATGAAATTTAATACAAGGAACGTGCCAGTAAGAAAATTCACAATAACTAGCTTAAAAACATCAATCTACTTCAAAATTTACCGAATTTCAATAAAAAAAACGGTTTTACTGAATTCTAATGCTGCAAATCATATAATGTATTTACTCAGATATACATAAATATTTTTTTTAAAGTGTTTTTCGTGGAAACATTTGCATGAAAAAAATTTGTTCTTTCGATTTTCGGAATTCGAATGATAATAAGATTTGCCTGGATTTCTTCATTTCTACTTAGATTTTGACATATTCGTTATAAAATGGTTTTTATACAATATTTTATTCAAAGCTGCAGAAGTCCATGCTCTTTAAGAAGGAAATTCCAATGATGAAATAAAACTAAAGCAAGGCAATTTCAGATGATGATATAACAGCTATGTTATGAAGCTATGCTGCAGCATATTCAAATTTTGTTAGACTTGAAGTTGAAATGTAAATTTTATGTCGTAATAATAAATAACTTGCTACACCACACACACGGCTATCTGATACCGAGCGAGATAAAGCCTGTAGCACAAAAAGACAGCTGATTAACATAAACATGTAAATTTATATGTACATACTTGTATATTCTATGACTATACACCCAGAGACAGTCAAAACAATATTGATGCAAATATTAACGCTAAATGAGAATTGAGTCTACAACTGACTCAGTAATCCAGGTAGCTAGCCAATGATGGCCTTTGCTTCTAAACATGAAGATAGATGAAATCGGGACGTACTGAAACATGTCTATAATAGATAGAAGTAACCCTGATAGCTGTAACAATACGTAACAACATGTAACAGATTAAAATTTCGTCTAGTCAAAGACTGACGTCCCACAATTCGTCTACCAATTCGCGGTCGTGCTGCAAGAACTCACTAGCTCTAAAGCCCATCAGTTCTGTGCCATATATGACTAGCTACATACCTTAATGGCACTCTTTATAAAACGACTCTTTTCCTATGATCAGAACATTGACCTATTTTATTTATGTCAGAAAATGATACTTATAATGGGATAAAGTGCTCCGGGGGTACTCCGATGGTGTCAATTTCACGGGATGTTCCTTTTTGTATCTGGGCTTTGTTTAGGATTCTCTCTAGCTGGCGTCTCAATGGAATGTTATGAAGTCTTTCCTCTACACCTATTTTGATTGCGCATACTTTTATAGATAGGTAACATTATGATTACTCTTTCAAAGACTACTTTTTGTAATAAAAATTAACTTTATCAACATGTAAAAATTTCAGAAAGAATAAACATGCCAGTCCTTATGAACTTTAATATGTACTGTTTTTGCATAAAACGACGTCATTGCTATTGTTTATTCTTGGCTATAAAGAAACAAGGCTACGAAATGTGTTCCATTTATCGTACTATCACGGAGATGGCTCTTGAGGAATATTTGGGATTTTAGCGCCGGATATGAAAACATGTGACCCAAATGCGTGAACATGCCGCACGCTCGAAATGTGTGGACTTACAAATAACGGTACACTGTTTATATAAAAGACTGCTAACGATTTGTTTTTATCATCTTAGCGAAAGAATAGGCGCCATATTACTATTGGTCTGACCTAAACCACTAAGACTACTACTAACTACTAACTATAAACTGACTACTAACTATAAAGACAGTGAGACCTATCTATGTACTAACTATATATGAAGTACCAGTGAGGTTTATATAATATTTTCCTATTTATAACCATAAAGAAATGAAATCGCAGCTAAATATGTAGGTTCTACCGATAAGGACAATGGCGGATCTCCTCGTATGGTATATTCATATTTGTTTAAGGGTCACTTCAAACATCCTTTTGAGGAAGAAATAATCTAACCCAAACCTTCAACACAATAAGATAATGGAAATACGAATTATTAATTTCCTCAAAAGTTTGGAAGTTGCTTGACGTAGTTTGATTACACTTCCTCTCAGGGTAAGAACCCTAATGGAGTTCAAACTTTTATATTTTTGTTTAAAAACATAATTTAATTAAAAGGCTTTTCTGCTAATATTTACGGATAGATACGCGTAGGAAGTACACAGCATATCCATACAGGAAGAAATTTGATTTAGTCTGATATTTGTTCTTCCGTTACAATAAAGAATCATATACAAAATACTTTATTTGTCTCTATTTGTGTTAATACAATTATTTGTACTTTTAACACCGTATCTACTTAATAGTAGACACTCTATTATAAATATGCAGAAATACTTTGATTGGGCCTAGTTCGCTGATTTCTAAAGATGCCCACATCTTTGAAGCCCTTCCCAATCACTGTAATGACAAACGTTACTGAATGAGTGTAATATAAATGTCATGAAATATAAATAAGAATTTGTTGTGGTGAAACAAGATTCATATGTGATTTGACAATACGATTTCTTTTTTATTGCTTTCGATCTACATCTATGTATATCTTTGGTGAGTTTGAATCTTGCGTGATTTGATTTTACTGACCACATTTAATGCTTCCGTTTTTGTTGTACTTCGTCCCACAAATTATAATGACATTGGCCCGGTGGCATGACGATCTGCGAAAGGCTGCAGGCAGATGTTGGATGCGACAAGCCGAGGACAAGGCGCGATGGCGCTCAATGGGGGAGGCCTATGTCCAATTTTGGACTGAGATAGGCTGATGATGTTGATGATGATGATAGCAGTTAACATTGTTTTTATTGAACATTTGTTACTAGTAATCAGCTAAGAATACATAACATCACCAAAATCTAATAGATAGATAAGATTATAGATAATAATATTATCATAGAAAGTATTATTATTATTAGCATTATCGTCTTCTAACGCATTTGTTAATTTTTTTAAATAATAATACTGTACACAATTTATTTTTTCATCGCCAGTCATATTTTGTTTCGAAAAAGTTAGCTGGCATTCCATTTAATACACCTATCAAAACATTTATTCTGTTTTAAATTAATTTCTTTCAGATCATGCGGGAATTAAACATCCAGTCCTTTAACGAATCTGTGCCATTTTCGAAGATTTTCCGTTGTTGTGTATCTCTGTTAAACTTTTTGCAATCTCCCAACGAGTTGTACAATAATTATACGTAACTGTATGTAACACCATCTATTTCCGGATATTCTCTTGGGAACTACGCAGAAGAATCTGCTCGTTTTCTTGCATTAATTATTATGTACTTACTGAGCTCTTTCATTCACGTGAGCTTAGGAACATTGTTTACAAAACTTCACGATAAACAATGCTTACTTGAACCCGTTACGAACATAACCAACAGATTCCTGGCATCTCTGACGCCGACGAGAATTCGCGTACAACTTGCCGTTGTGATAAACGACTAATGTTCGTATCCAAACTCAGCCTTTCTCCCTCATATAGGATATATTATACTGACAGAGAATTGAATACTTTTAAAGCGAAATGGAAATTATTTAAAATGATGCAAATCTTAGAAGTTAAAAACGCTACTGTTTTCTGGCATACTTTTAATTTCAACAAATATTTTAAGGCTTTTGAGAATATATATTAACATAAGACTTATTATAGAGGAGTGTAAAAATTTAATTAATAATTTCATGGCTTAGAGCTCCGTAGTTTTCTTTGAGATGTGTGAAATTTGCCAACTGAAACTTGACCACCATCGAAGGTGGCCACCACCACCACCATCTTTCGAGTAAGACTCTAGTCTACCCGACTGTCTCGCGATGGAACAGCAGAATGATCAGTAATATCGACGTTATATATTTATATGAAAAGCGTTGAAAACATACGTAATAAGTCGCTTAGGTATTCAATGACTTTAAATCTTCGCTGCTATTCATATATTTATTCTCGTAATGAAGAGAAGCTTCGCGTTTACATAACCACGTTTCACCAATCAGAACAGACAATCCTACGAGAGATAAATAATTAATTTACCTCCAAAGCTTCGAAATGAATAAAGTTTTAACCTCAGGCAAGTAAATAATTAATAATATTTAATTTCGAGGTAATTTCGAGAAACCGTTTCCGAGGTGACGGTGTTCAATATAATTTCCCTTACCTCTGCGGCATTTAGTCATTCAGCTACCAATTTGTACTGTGGTTGTGTCTAAAATAGCTAATGTATTGAGTACAGTTGCAATCTTTTTAACGTCTGACTGGTGAACACAAATCTCTCATGCTGCTGCAGGAGGGCTGGAGTAAACTAGATTACATTAATTCAGTGTGTATCTGCTAATATTAGAGTCAGTTGTCAGAATAGAACAATATTGAGTCTTTGTTCTTTTAGTTTCGGAAGAAGTCATTCCGTCATTTTACATATTACGTATATACCGTGAATCTACATACACATGTTATGTACATAGTACATGCCAAATATAGATATGCGATGTTTTTCTCGCAAGCGTTATCCGATACAAACCTACTCTTATTAAAAAAGGTATACAATAAATATATACTCGCTGTCTCGCTTGTCTTGTCATAGGCTTCAAATTGTAGTATAGCCTATATAGCCAACATTGATGAAGCGAGCGGGTTCCCATGTTGAACCCTGGCCAAAGGTAGTACATCCTACAAAATGGACCTACATTTTTCATAATTACAGGAAAATTATAACCATTCATTTCATAGGCCCCCATTTGTAATAAAACACTCGCCTAATACTATGTATATCTTAACAATGTACCAAACCGGAAACGGAACCTCATCTATCTCGAAAATTTCTCATTTCGAAAATGAAACCAAAAGTTCGCAACGATTCCCTTGACGGGAATCACGGTATAATTTACGATGGCCTATTTCATTTTACCAATCTGGAATGCAGAATATCTCGGAGTCGTTATCTTTTCACTTTACATTTTCACGTGGTCCTGCAACACGTTTTGTTATATTCAAAACATTAATCATTAAAAATATTTCAAAATATTTTGTTCATTCTTTAAAAATACATCCAAAATTTACTTCGCGACGCAAGTAATCTACTAATGCCTTCCTTTTACGAACAATGAGATTATAAACATGGATGTCATGTTCACAAACGATAAATTTACAGGATTGGAAACAGGGAGAATTTTGGGGTCAGAATGTGAAGGTACCAATTCTTGATAAGGATAAAAAGATGAACTTAATGTGGAAGTTGGACAGACAATCCCACAACCATTAATTTTGTGGTGCCACATGTTAAGACTGGCAATCTTCTGATCATGGAAGTAGCGCCGCCTATCTAAACACAGCTAAATACTCTGGTTACTAAGTAGCAGCTGCGTAAGTGGTACGAGAGTCAATGTTTTGCGAATCGGAACCACGTGCCCAGCATGGAAACTATGGACAAAAGCAGGGAGGCACGTGTCCCAGATTTGTACTGAAACAGGCTAATGGCGTGACATGTTGAGACAACAGATATTACACCTTATATTTAGTAATACCCTTTATAAAGGATACCTTAAAATCGAATCCAATTGAAAAAAAAAATACCTTTTTATTATACTGACTTACTGACGTACTGGGAGCTTCGCAATATTTAGTTAGAGTTGCCTAATTTAGTCAAATTTAATAGCGATTATGCCCAAGGAACGCTCGCTTGGAATTTAATTACGTGATACAGAGTTGTGTGCACAGTATAACAATGAATATTTCGACGAAAATAGCTGTTTGGATTTGTCTATAAATTTTAAAACACCCTTTACCTAATTATACCATCTTGTGATATGGACGAAAACGGACGAACGGAATAATAGAGAGGGGCGCTTCTTAAAGGAGGCTTATACCAGCAGAGGTCTGATACAGTCTGATACAGTCTGATGATATGGATGATGATGATGTCGGATTGTCCAGTCGTTGGACAGTATCCTTTGGTTAGTACCTTTAATAGTCATTCATGTTTGTAGGATTACAAACATCTAATATTATGTAAAAAATCCAGTATGTAATATCTTAGAATATCACACGACTACTTGATCTCAAATTATCACCAAGAGAACTTGTATTATGGTAACCATACGACTGAGAAACTACAGATAAATATAAACAGATATAAATATATAGATACTTATATAGATACTTTTTTACACCCAGACACAGAATAAACACTTGTGCACACATAAATATTTGTACTACTTTGGAAACGAATCCACGACTCCAGCCCAGCAATCACAATCACTAACCAGTGGACCAACGCGCAACGGGCCGGTAAAACTATAGGCAAATATGTATGTACCTATAAACCAGCCACACAATAGAGAAAATGTCCAAGTGACCAATGTGTCGCGAGTACAATTGATGACAAAGGGTAACCCTAATTCGAGCCTCGGAGCCACATCCTCCCGGACTTTCCTCTCTTATTGTATGAGGTAATGACAATACAATAGAAGAACGCAATAAATCGCGTTCGCCGGACTGTCCAGAAAAAACACTTGAAATGAATAGCTACATAGATAAAAACAAATTTCATTTAAAAAATAAAGTAAAGTGTTGTAGATAAGTACTTAAAATAATCATACGACTTGTGGATGAAATTACAGACAAGAGCTGACCACTAAAAGATAAGTATCTATACATCGGTAAAACAAAAACAGTGGTGATTTTTAAATATTGGGCATACTAAAAGCGCACTCCGGCTAGATGTACTGACGATATACGCAAAGTAGCTGGCAGCGGTTGGATTCGAAGAGCAGAAGGTCGAGCTCAGTGGCGTGCTATAGGAGAGATCTACTCGTGCAATATGTCCAGCAGTGATTAAGAAAGTAATCTACATAGCATTTGAAACCGTAATGTTATTGTGCGACATTTTACGACAACAAAAAACAAATGACTGCGTCGTTGTTCAAGTGATTGAAAGCGCGACTACCGATCGAAAATTCCTGGTTCGATCGCCGGGTCGAGTGCTTTAGGATTTTTCTACCTTAAAATTTCTATTAATGGCTTGGAATCTGAATCTGTGACCCGTATGCGAAAATAGGCTCACTACCTGATTCATGGTGAGACGTAAACGTAACTGATGAAACGTGACAGTCTACTATACTCAGTGCCTACCATTCCGAGATTACAAGCGTGATGTTATGTTATGATTATTGCGCAATATTGGCAATGATCATGAACATAAAATGTATTAAATTCAAAGGAAAGTGAAATGTATTAAATTCAGAATCAACTGGTATTTACATTTCCATTATTTGAAAGCTTATTACGTCATTCTGATAAAAATACATTAAAAGGAAGAATCCACACGGTAGGGCACTCTTGATTTCTGTTTCTAATCATATTTGATCGAATCAGTCCCAAGCTTGACGAAATCCAAGATTTTTCGCGACAAAAAATCGCTCGAATATGTCAAATTGCATTTGAATATTGGAGAGTTGGAAAGTTAATGATTTATTTGGTCCCACTTAGCGTGCTGTCGGACGTTGTGGAAGTTTTAAAAAATATTCGTTTATAGCATAATTTTCTACCTTATTTGTGGTTAATACGACTGTAGTGGACATATATAAGAAAAGTGGCTGACAGCGGTTGGATACGAAGAGCTTAAGATCGAACTCAGTCTACTCCAGCAGTGGACTGGAGTAGACTGATAATGATGATGATGATGATATACAAAAACCTGTTGAAACCCAACTTACTGAAAAACCCAGTAACATTTTTTTGCTTCGTAATTAATTATATAAGCTGAACTAAGAAATTTAAACTACTAATTACTTCACAAATAAACATGCTATTAAAACCACCAGTGCCCTAGCCGGTACGCTGACCAAATTGGCAAATTGATCAAAGTAACTGTACGTGACTACCCTCATAAATAATTTCAGCCTCCTGATGTGTTAGGACCTGAACAACGTTTACTGTCACAACAAGTTACTTCAGGCTCAAGGAACACGCTAAGTCTATAGTTATACAAATGTATACAGGGCTCCTAATCTGAATACGAAGTTTCAAAGGACGAACGCCTAATTTATTTAACGAGTCCAGTCTTACCTTAACACAAGTAACAAGTCAGTCTTTGTATCCCTTAAATTGAATTTTCGAGAGAATACACAATATTGAGCGTATCAAAAAATGATTGGGTGTATCATATGTTAGCTTGAGGATAATGTGAACATGGATTGAACAACCGTTTCATGTGATGGTTTACATAGTCGGTACATACATATATAATCATATAAAAAGCATGCTTGGTAGTTTTTGTGTGTCTGCTTGTTCGATCAACATGCAAAAAGTAAGTAATGAATTTCGATATGGAAACTTACCACTAAAGTTATGCTATGGAATGGATATGATATACTTAAGGAAGAAAAATGTCGTATTTTTAAGTCAGCACGAGCAAAGTCGCAGAATCACGTTGTCCTTGTATAGATTAGGTGGAAATTAATAGCGCACGTGTTCAAACCCTAACCTCAAGGATAGGGAGGCGTGTTTAAAGAGGATTTCATGCCTGTTTGAAACTAGATGTATGTAGTTTTACAAGACCTGTATGGATTAGTCACTTCTTGACTAATCGAGAAGTGTATGTAAACTTATATCAACTCCATCGGATATTTCGTTGACAAAACTTGCCACTGAGTATACTTCTCACATCTTGACTAATCGAGAACAATAGCTATCTCGACATCATTAAATATTTCGTTAACGACTTGCCACTGACTATACTTGTGACTTCTTGGCTAATCGAGGAAAACAGCCCATTTGACATCATTAAATATTGCGTTGACAAAACTTGCAACTGAACATTGGTCATTCAGGGTAATGACAGAACTAACTATTAGAACTTTAGAAGCCGCAGACGGTCAGCGACATGACTTAACGAGTTCCATCTAATGATAACAGCTGGGATCGACTTTATAAGTGTTATTGAACTTTCAACACTTTGTTCTTGACCCTTCAGTCTTCGCGAATATGCAAGGGTGTAAAAAGATGTATTAACTGAAATAATATTTATAACAATTTTTTTAATGAAGCAACAAGGGTATGTGATCGCTGATGATATATTGGATGAACATAAATCACAAAAAGAACTATGTAGATCTTAAAATCGGAAATTGGGCCCATCAATCTGCCAATGAAACTTACAAAAAAGAAAAAACAATGTATAATTGGCTATCGACGCAGAATATGACAGAAAAGAATTTACTCGTAGTATACATTTCACTTTTGTTTGTAATTAAAACACAACTTCCTCAGATGAATATATTTTTGACGATAATACGTAAGTTCTATATTCCTTTCACAATATTGAAACTGTTTTCGAAATGTACAAAACATTAAGCCAATGAAATACAAATGTTGATATCGAAATTTCCAAAAAATAAAACCAGAACACAATCACTGAGCAAGCTAATTTTCGGTTCCAACGACTGGATAACTGCTTTCCTGAAGTATTTTTTCAATATAAATCAAAGTTTATTGAACCATACAAACCCTTTATCGTTTTGTCGGACGAGGGTCTCCTTTGGAATGAAGAGGGTTAAGGCCAAACACTGCAAGGCTGATCTGGTGCGGCTGGGCAGACTTCACACGCCTCAGAGAATATTACGAAAAATACTAAGGTATGCAGGGTTTCTCACAATTTTTACCTGTGAACTGATATTTAGTATTAAACAGCATCATTATGTAAAAAGAAACACGGACGTTTTTAGTACATTACTGTAATTTTAAAAAGACAAATAATAAAAATCTTTGGGATCGCAACACCTTATTACCTCATACATAACTTTATGTATATAATATATACATACATATATGACAATTTTTCTCCTCATTCTGATGAATCCAAAAAATGTAATAACCTCTGAATTTCTTGTCAAGAGTTTCATATTTATGAAAACGTTTGATGTCTGTTTTTCTTACTTCAATATGTATGCACATCGAATTTACAGGAGCTACATACGTGTTATTACCGACTGTCATACTACAAGTGAAGAAACAGCCTATTAAATATGTAAATGCTACCAGCTTTCAATGGTAGTAACTAGTAATATTTTACTAGTTTAAGTGTTGCTATGCTTTTTTTTTATTTTACTTCTGTTTTTTATTGTAAACCGTGAATAAAGATTGTTACTATTATTAATAATAATAATAATTTATACTAGTAGCTTCAAAAAATACATCATACTTTGGTAAATTTTGACTTACGGGAATACCTACTGACTGTATTTTCAGTCTCGAAAATTTGTAGGCGGAACTTACTGATACATCCCCCGACTTAATTCTCGAGGGAATTGAAATATTTAGCGTCGTCGTTAGCCTGTTTTTGTTTAAAATTACAGATATTACACAGCAGATATGAGGTTTTATAATCAGTTGATTTGATGATGAACACGACAGCAACCGTCTTTAAGCAACTGTGATTATGTCACCCTGGTATATGTACTCGTATATACGAGTATGTCACTTCTTACCATATATGTATATGTCACATTCTTCCCATTGTACGTATTTCGCGATCGTTTATAGTAAGCAGTCTTACATGTCCATCTCATGTATTTATTGTGATTCCACTTTGCCCAGTTCTTTGTCACAATGGTGTAATTACATGTCCATGTGCTTGAAATACAAATAAAGTATGTTCGAAATACATTGCTTATACACAGTCATTTGTATGAAAATATAACATTTACGGAAGTTAAAAGGTTTTAGCGATATGTTTTCTAAATCGTAGACTTACTTTCACAAGGTATATATTTTTTTATGTATAATAGGCTCGCGTTTAACTGCAATCTCATCTAATGGAAAGCGAGATACAGCCTAAGCTGTAGCCCGCTTGACTAGCAAGTGCCTTTTCACTCTTGTTTTGAATAATTCCAGGTTATACACATCGGGAAGGATTGACGCCGGTAGAGATATAATATGCTCATAATCACAGACTGAATGGTGACCGTCACCATTATTGGTATCTCAGTCCTTGTACTTTCTCTATTAAAGCATTCTAATACATAATATACAAGATTCTTATATAATAGCTGATAAATCTAATCTACATATTGTATCAATTCATTGAGCCGCTATCACCGGTTGTAATGTGTTCAAGTGTTAAGGCTTTGTCAACCACTGAACCAGTAACAGACTGTTACTTGGGCAAATTGAGTTATCCCCCTGTTGCGTACTATCGTCTGTAGTAACTGAAGAGAGACCCAAGAGACAATACCAAGACGAAAATCTTATTTTCATGGTCAATACTTTTTTTATCCTAGTTGTCTCCTAAGTTGTTGAAAAAAAATCGTTAAATCACGCGTATAATGACAGAAGGGTAGGCAAAAGAATTTAGTATGTTTCCACGGTTCAGTTAAGTTGTTATGCATTAATAATAAATAACTTAATTTTTAACGGTAAGTAATGGTATACTTACCAAAGACAATATTTATTTATAATTTATATTAAGAGCTCATTTTCAGTGTGTTATATAAAAAGTAGGAATAATGCCAAGTGGCTTGCTCTACCAGTCAATACCCGGAGGACATGACAAATAATAATAATTATAATCGTCATTGCTTTTCCCGTTGAACTATTTAGAAATATAATGTTGATTATATTTCGAGTCATAAATCTCACAAAACGGCGCGGCGTGCATGAAGACAATGAAGAAAGCGGAAGTAATACTCGTATGTGAACACTGAGATATTCTGTACTCCGTGATCCCTGCCTACAACGTAACGAACCTCACGTGATCACATAATAACAATAATAATAAAATCCTAAACTTATGTAACTGAACAAACCCTATAAATAAAGTGTTGCCACTTTTAAAATACATTTTGGAGAGAGAAAAACACGTTTATACCTAAGGATAATTGACCCGTTTCGATAAGAGGGTCCTTAATATTGAACGCGTAGCCAATGTCCGATATGTTTATGGAAATTGCCAAGTTACGGAAAAAATGTATAGGCATGAAAAAATGTATTGGCGCCAATCGAAAATGGCGGTAGGATTGAAGTTGCCAGTATTTGGTTTCATTAGTTGTGGGTTCTTTTTTTCTGAGTTAATTTATGTCACTGACGCGTGACACTTTGGATATCATAAAATTAATTTT
>DWDT01002599.1:0-13478 GCA_018245595.1 Microceris scylla | reverse complement strand
CCCGAATAGGAATCCTATAACCAGCAGTGGACTTAGACAGACTGATTGTTATTTTTATTAAATAACAAACGATGAACGAACGAAATTATTCAGAACTTCTATTTCGGTAATACCTAAGTATACTATCGTTTTTTTATAATTACCGGTAAAACATAAATTAAAGTTAAATAACATTACAATGCGTTTTTGTAAAGGTACAACAAAAACACGATAGATTGAAAATGTAAGGTGACCTTACAGAATAACCAATAAAAACACAAACTATTTGTAGAGGGTTTTTTAGTCTTCTCGGCACCATAAGAAACATTAACACAACCACAAAAGACACAAAAAGACAAGAAGGAACACAGTAATAATCACTCAATCAACCAATCAGGAGATTAACACTTATACTTCCACTGACGCAGTGTTTAGAGCCAATCTAGCAATTGTTCCTAAATAGCCCAACTACGCATCGCTGCAATTAAGGGCATTCTAGACCAACGTCTGAAGTCAAGATAGAGACTGTTACGACCTCCTTGTTTACTAACGACGTTCAATCTACTGTATTACGTCTTAAAAGTATTTCTATTTCTTAATGAATTCACCGTGAATAATTAAATGAGTAATTTGTGGTCCAAATATAAACCTTGTGCAATTCTAGTTTATAAGTTAAAATACATAAAAAGCAATAGATATATGAGATACATATTTACTTCAATGGCAAGTGTACACGAATTGTATAACTTGTAATTGTAGAGTATTATAACTTAATGAATACTTAATAATACTTAATGAACACACCAAATTATCTCTAAGTATAGCAGAAGTCAGAAGCGTGCGTTGAAATTCGACGCGCGCGCAGCCTCGGCCTGATAATTGCAACTGGATCAAGTCTCAATTGGATTGATCCATTTCATTCGAATTAACTACTAGCACCAATGTATTTAAGATTCGGCACGGCTCATCGACTGATGTAATCTGACAAGGTTTGATTAACGTAAGTGCATTTAAAGCTCATACTTCGAATTAGATTTGCTGAACAATCTGCAAATGAAGATTTGAGTACTTTAAAAGTTAACGATGGTTACAATGAAAATGTTACAGAAACGTAATCAATGTGAGGTGCCTATGTAATCCTTGAAATGGCAATTTAAAGACATTGATGAGGTTCAGTTACGATGGTAGCGTTGAAGAGTAATCAAGTGAATAAAAACATCTCAATCAGTTATATAGACGATAATTTATATTTGTTAGATTTCTATTTCTAAAGCCACGTCCATAAGTGTAACGCGGTGTACATTGCAAACGATCTGTAAAGATAAAGAACGCCGTGCACGGATGGATATTGGATGCGTGACTTTAAGTAGTAAATTTTCACCTAAGTTTTCGGAGAGCATGTTAAGCAGCGAACCCCGATTGTTGTTGTTAAATGGTTTCAAACGCTATGAAACCATAGAGTCTGAAAACATCCACGAGGCAATTCAGCCACAACCTGAAATACCCGCCAATTTGAAACAGTGATGTGGAGTATGTTCTAGGCCCTATTACAGTGATGTGGAGTATGTTCTAGGCCCTAATTCAGTGATAAATAGTTGGAAATAAAAATCTTTCCAAAGAATAGTATAACAGACCATATACACATAACAATTAAAGATGATAGAAACGAAACAGAAATAGCAGCAGAAATCTTACAATATCCTAATAAAATAACGTGTTATAAACATAACTGCAGCCAATATCGACGGCAGTAAAACAATCAATGAACGATGTTGAAGATGAAATTTTATGGGAACCTCTAAAAGGATGGTATTATAAACTCCATAGCATTCTATCGTTCACAACAAACAATTCGTCCATTATGTTTGAATAATTGGACACATTGCTTCTTCCTACAATTATCTCGGAGCTTTAAAACCCGACAAAGGTGCTAGGAAAGCCGAGAAAGTGACTACAATTTTATTGTTTCTATAATGAGATACATACATCGCTTTTAATGATGATTGTTTTTGACGTGAGAATTTCTACCTAGTGGGCTAGATTTTGTTTTTTTTAAATTGATATTATGAACAAAGTTTTTTATCTTTTCGGTTGCTTTCATTAAAAAAATCGGTATTTCGAGTGATTTAAAACTCCACGGTTTGACATCCTAAAAATACGAGAAAGGCATATCTAGAAAATGCAAAATAAAGCGGACTGCCTCGTTGGTCGAATGGTTGCAAGCGCGACTGTCGATCGGGGGTCTTGGGTTCAAATCCCGGGTCGGGTATTATTGGATTTTTCTAATTTAAATTTCTAATAGTGACTCGGAGTCTGGTCTGTGCCCAGTATATGGCTAAATAGGTTCACCACCTATTCCATAAGATGTAACCGTAAATGGTGAATCGTGGGATAGTACCACACTCCCCTGCTCTGCCTACGCATTTGCGGATTACAGGCGCGATAGTACGTTAATATTTTCAAAATAAAGCGGAAATGGAAAATCTTGTGACTCACATAAGTTATAGTCGGTGCCTCTGTTTTCTATTATATACATGACTATTACTATTGATGAATCATATTTTAGGTAAAGAAACAGCCAGATTGTTTCTATCAAAAGGCAGCTGTTAAATTTTACTCGGAAGAGTAAAAATATTTTTCAATATACTTTGAGAGTAATCAGGATTTTTATTAAATGCAACTTGCTATACCCATTAGGGCTCTGATTCTTGAAGTATATCTATGAAACTAATTAACTTGAAGGCAAGCCTAAATGTACATACATATTATGTCTGGATGTCTTTAAAATACGTTGAAGATAACCATGAACTGTCGTTTATCTTTTAGGTAAACCAGACCTAACTCTTTAATTAGCCCCATAAAGAACAGTGATTCACCATATATACTATTTTATATAGTACTTGATTTTTAATTATCTGTTTAAAATCCCAATCATACTCCGTAGTTCCAAGATTATTTGTAAACAATTCCGAAGTTAAAAAGGTAAAAAAATAACGGGAATCGAAATCTCCAAGTCGTGAAGTACAAAAAATTCTCCGTTTGTTTTTTCATTTCATTATTTATTTTCCATTTCTAAGTACGTCAACTAAAGAAACAATGAAATAATCAATGGTACAAAAATACACGCAGTGCAATTTATTACTGCTCAAGTTAGGTACCGTTTCAATTCTGTTCTGCACATTGAACAGAAGAATTGGTTATCAAATCGATTAATCCTATCGAATTATAAGGATCAGAAACACAACTTCTTGGAATAGACTAATTGTATGAACAAGCCTCATACAGTAGCCGTAGATAATACAGCGTCACGTAACAATATCCGCCCATGCAATGCAACACCCCTGTCTATGTATGAAGAGGTTCATGTACACGCAAATGATATTATCTTCCATTACTAAGAAACAAATACTGCAGCTATTGTAAACATCGATAGAAATGGTAGTTTAATGATATGTAAGACATTTGATTCAGATTCAACGGCCATAATTATGCAATAGTAGGTACTGATAATTAAGTAGGTACCTAAGAAATGTGAATAATAAGAAAATAGGAAGCCTATTATTTTTATAATTCTCCTTTATTTCTCTTATTGTATTTCATACTGTTGAAACGTGGAAGTGTACTAGGCTCCTAATATTACTCCTACCCACCTTCTCGGGGTTTACCGACGTTCCTTAAATTTTGTTTTATAAATTAGGTTTTCCATTTCTATGCGATATTTTATATTACTTTTATTCTATACGTGTATGATGATACTAAATAACAAAGCAAGCAATAATAAGTCTCCGGGTGTACAATTTACATGGCATTGTTAATTCCGCTATGAATAATAACAGCTAACAACACGTAATTCTCAGTAATTGAAGTAAATAGTGATGAAATGAGTTGAATTTATGTACATAAGTATACGTATTTAAGTTTTTCATGAGCGCATTAAATATAGATGCCATTGAAGGTCAAGAGTAGCTGACACTTACGAAGCAATTAAACTTTATACTCTGAAGATTCGAGATTAAAATAAAAAGATAACTTTTATAACCACGACGTATAGGAATGTGTGTGTGTGTGGTCCTGAATTTAACGATGCATGCACAAAATATTGAATCACAATAGCCCATAAACTTAGCGTATCTTTGTTACTCATAACATTTTTCAGTCACTTACCTGCTTAAAAATTTCCAGTCACAAATGAAACAAGCACTAAATGAGCCCTTAAGGGCGGTCACTTAAACAAACTCCATAGCACATTGCACAGATATCCTTCAAGGAAGCACAAGTACACGAAGTATATCGATAGCGCGATACTACAAGCGACGCGACACGACCGTCGCGCGCGGAGGTTTAGCGCGGAATGACTGACTACCCGCTAGGAGCCGTCACCCCGCTAGAAGCTGCGCGTGCGCTGATCTCTACGCTCATACAAGAAACGCATTGATTTCTAAGCGCGCAGTCAATAGTAAAATTCTCTAATGCTTCTACACGGGGATTCGCACTGTAAACAAACGGAAGTCCCTTAGCGAGCTCCATGTGTGGTCTGAAGTGCATTCACACCTTCCGCTTAAACAAACAACAATACGTGTTTCCTTGATCATACTCGATGGCTGTTTGATGTCTACAACGATAGATATAAAAATAACATACCGATAAAAATATGCAAAGATAGTCATAAATATAAATTCTTATCAGTATTGCATTGCATTGTTTACGAGTAAATAAAAAAATTACAATATGAGAGGAGACCCGTATTCCAGCAGTGGAATTGTAATGGGTTAAAAAAAAATTACATGACACAAAACTTTAGCAAACACATAATAAATATGCACACATAAGTAAATTATATTCATAGAATATTACAGGTATTGCGATGGAGCCGATCGACCAATTAAAACGACAGGTTTGATAAATTATATTCAATCATAAATTAATATAATGCTGATAAATCCTTTGAACGCGGTAGGTATGTATGTACGTTTAGACTGGCGCTAGAGCGGTGTAGAGTTCCTGTACAGCTTTTTGTCAGTCTTTGTTTATTTGTTTGAAAGTTCGCCAACTATTTATAGTATTTATTATAGTTTTATAATGGTTAAACCAAACAATAAAATGTATAACGACTTATATTTAGTGGACTTACCCGCTATTCCATAGCGAGACGTAAACGTAACTGATAAAAAGTGGAAGTGTACTACACTCCTCTGCCTACATCTTCGGGGACTACAGGCGTAATGTTACTTTTTTAACATATAATATATACATAGACATATCTGCACTACATGTGATTTAAAACCAATGCAGGGATTTTTATAATTTTTGTATAAGGGACAATGCAAGATAACGAAATAAATCGTAATGATGTAAGAATAGTATGGAGAAAAAACACAAAAATCATCACATTTTAACAAAAGTTACAAACCGGACTTCAAAACTATATAAATCAGATAGGTATTCCAAATATTTGCTTAGACACCACATGATTCTTATGTTGAAGTCATTAAATTTATCGTTAAATATTAGGTACTATCAGCGTTTCTTGGGCAAACGTGAAGAGGTCCGCCCAGGGCCGATTTTATCTGGACCGTCCACCTCATGAGCGTCCTCCCTCTGGCAGGCGTACTCTCAATGCGGTTCTGGACCACCGGGTGTTCGATTGACAAATCATTTCGCCGCGACACGTGCCCAAAGAAGATGAGAATGCGAGATTGTACAATAGAAGATAGGCGCTGATGATGCCGAGTTCTTAATGAATTTGTTAACGAATGGCGGACAATTATAAAACGAGCCACTGACCTGCCAGAAGGCCTACCAGCCAAGAGTGTAACGGAAGGAAAGAAGAAGATTGGTATCTGATTAAAATCGATTGGTTTGGGATATTTCGTATTCGCTGCTTTCTGCCTACCCTGTAAGGGACCAGGGACTCCGTAGGAAACTATTCCCTTTTAATTTTCTATATAACTATTCCCTTATAATATTTAACTATTCCCTACATTTTTTTGGATGTCCGTCACAATGTCCATACGCAGCAACGGCCACTTTTCACTGAAAAAAAGCGGAACATTGTAATAAGCTGCTCTCTTATGCATAAATATTCATCATTCGTTCAATTAGCGAACGATTAGCCACAGCCACGTACTGTCCAACGGTCGATCGAACACAATCATTTAACTTTTCCGATTGACAACTACTAATTAGTCACTTTATTATATATCCCTGATAAAGACCTATTTCCATTAGTCATGAGGAAATATAACATTATTATTCCATTCCCAATCGTGGATATTATTGCCACAGTTTATATGTTACTTGCATCTATAATTATTATACAGCAAAACAAAACATACAAATTAATCATGTCATAACATACAAATTAATGATTAATCTACGAACTCTGAGTTTGCATCACATTTTTATTGCGATAGTTAGGAATAGGTATGACAAAATAATATTCATTAAATTTGATGTTAAAAAAATTCTTAATTTTCAATATACTTTTATTTAAATGGATATTGTGATGCTCCACGTATGCCCGAGTTTAAAATTGAACATGTATACTTAGAAATGTATACTTGTAGATTTGTCAACCGTGTGGTCACCATAGCGCAGTCTCTGCCTAGTTCAGGATTATGTGGGTATATGTTACTTGTCACGCAATATTCATATTGTTTTATCATCACGCCAGATCGATTACGGATTAGACAAAGAGCAATGCGTGCCCAAAATCTCTACCATTACGATCTGCTAGTTTCTCCTTGTATGCCCTTCTTCCGTACGTCCCGGGAAATTCTTATTATGTAGTACCACCATTTCAGCACATAGTTATATATAACCACACACCATTATGTATGTATGACTGTATTTCTATAACACTGTTACACGGGCACTGTTATCGCATACAGATCACGTGACAAATCCCACGTGACTACATAACCACGTGACTAACACTACACTAACTATGTTTGTCACTAAGCCTGTTATGACTAAACCAATTAAACTTTTCCTTACCCGCTGAAGGCTTATCGATTCCCAATAACAAGAAACAGTACTGCCTGGTACTGTTTTACGTTGAAGGTTAATGTAATCTAACGAATTAGACCTCCTTATGATGCTACTAGCAGAACATTTCAGTACGTATTGTATTACAGTTTTATTTTGGCAAGAGAATGAACAATGACGAGACAAGTAAACATGAATTAAAATGAATTTTTAGAATGTGTAATGAATTGTCTATAACGACAAAATTATAACATTTTAGTCACGACAAAACCCTTACAAGGTAAGCAAAGAGTATTGCCTGCCAAGTATTTCTGTACTGCAGACTTGTCGTGCTTTTACAGTCATCACTCTACTTACATACGCAAGCCAGTTTCAAAGATTTGTGACTACTCTATCAGCTACGTGACGATAAAACAAATAACAACAAACCAAAATGTATGTACCAAACACTCAGGTTTCCGGGATACCTACTTCCTGAACAAATAGTGGCCACCAATCGAACCTTGGCCGCCGTCACGGACGGCGGCGTTCCATTGTGTTCTGTTTAAATACTGTGTAGTTACGAATTAGCATTTTATTATATCATCGATTCCATCGACCACGATACCCCACTGTCCACGCTCCGGTGACTGCGTCCGAAACACTATGTACCGCTAACAATTAAACAACATACATATCTTCATGACAGGTCCCTTACGGGGTAGACTGAGAGTACGGAGTGTTAAATATCTCTATCTTTACAGACTTGCCGTGCTCATTTCCCTTTGATCATCTCTTGACCTAAAAAAAATTAAATTAAAAATAAATTAATTACAATGAAACTGCGTTATAAAAATCAATTTAAGAACGAAAAATGTTACAAAAAATATTTTCTTGGATATCGATAAAAAAATCATTTCA
This sequence comes from Microceris scylla, assembly GCA_018245595.1. Lineage (NCBI taxonomy): Eukaryota > Metazoa > Arthropoda > Insecta > Lepidoptera > Hesperiidae > Microceris > Microceris scylla. The sequence goes on along the minus strand of DWDT01002599.1, from coordinate 5,612 downwards.
TTTAGTATACGAGTATGATGATACGAGTATATGGACCGTGAGAGCAAAGTTGTAAATAAAACCACGCTGCCAACTATCTGACGTTGATTACTGACGTGAAAAACTGATCACACTAGCCAGTGTAAATGATGGGTACCTACGTGGTAAAATTTTGCAACCATGTACGGCACGTTCAACCCATCTCAATTAATAACATCTTAGGACAGTTGTGTAGAAAATAGATATATTGTGAAACAGAACACAATAAAATTGTAATATGTATTGCCAATATTCTGGCAAGACAAAGAGGAGTTACTTCCTAGGACGACACAATACTGTTGTCTATGAAGCAGATATAGATACTAGATATTAGGTATAAATATATCAAAATCAACCCAACAGTCCCCAGATATAGCTACTGACCGTGCTCCTAGTCACTTAATGTATGTAATTTATGACAAATTGACTAAATTTAAACAGCTACAACCAAGGTCAATTTTTGATTTATATGAGCTTGGGAAATCTGTACAATTGACCATCCGATTACAATATAGGCCCGACGTGGACCTATGTTATCGTAATCATACAAGTAATAAAGCACAAATATACATATTTATATATATACAATTATAGACTTTTTTACACAGTAAACCTAAAACAGTTACTTGAGCTCATCACATTTTTTTTCCCATTTTTTATTCTGGATGGAAATTGAACCTGAGACGTTCACGCTCAGTAACCAGGCTTACTACTCAACCAAACGAGCCAGACAAGTATTTAATGACGACGAGATATACAGACACGGAGACCAACCCAACAATTCCGTGGCGCGGGCAGAGGCCGGCGATGCGTGTCGCTGGCGCGCAGCGGGTTACTGACATATCGCACGTGCCTCTGTGCCGTGAGTTCCAGCTTAAGCTTGTACATATAAGAACTTAATACATCAGCTTTATCATTCCCATCACTGTTGTGGATTTAAACCACATTTTTCCATATATTTTTAGTTCTAGAATGTACGGAGAGTGATTAATGTAGAAGTAACCAAACATTTAGTAATATCTAGTACCCTGGTACTAAGTAGTAAGGGACCTTATATGATATCTCCTATGACGCTATTAGGGTGATTATCTACAAACTCGTTAATCATTACGTCACATTATGCTTCACTGCAATCATTACGTCACATTATGCTTCACTGCAATCACCACATCCACTGCAGTATTGCGTCCCACCGGAACTTACACTGCTGTCGATTTTCAGATCTTAATTCGGAAATAATAATGTGGAAACAGAAAGCGTTCACTATATCCACCCAGTACAGCTCAAACTTCAAAGATAGTAACACAGAAATGCGTGTATGTACACGTATTGGATGTCGTTGCGTAACCCACGTTTAATATTTTAATTCCTGCAAGTTCATGCTAATGGCGCCCAACACTCTCGCATTATCGTAAATAAAAGATCTTACACCCGCGTTTCTATACTAAATTGGGAAAAATAACCTCGAAATGAATATGTAATTTAAGTTTATTTTTTTATTTATCCATTTGTTATGTAATACTATGGTTCAACACAGTTTAAGCAAGGCTAAGGTTTAAGTTGGATTAGGTTAGATTAGACTAGGCTACTAGTACTATTATAGCGCTGATGTTTTATAGATATAAATTTAAATTTTTAATATAGTAATAACTGGCTTATGTTTAAATTTACTTTGGATAGCATACAACTCGTTAGTGCAAAAAATGATTGACTTTTGACATTTATAGTTTGGTCAGCGTAAATATAGTTGCAGCATTACATTTCCAATCCGATTCCTACAAGTTCAAGTTACAATGGACGGTAAGATGGCGTCGCTTCCGTCGGATCGCTTCCGGTGGTACGCTTCAGTGCTTCAGAATGACTTCAGAATGCTGAATAGTAACAAATTGGCCTTTGTTCGGTTATTAATTACTGTATTATATTGTACAACGGTCAGATAGATGCAATTTTATTGTGTATTTATCTATACTAAGACCCTACTAATCCTTCAACAAAATGAAGTTTCAAAAATTATTTCATCACTACACTTTTGTCGTTTTGTTTTAATTTAACTGCTTTACCTTGTAAGTAGTTTAATTAAGGCACGTATATAAGGAACATAAATACTTTAATATTTTTTCCTCACCTGATATACGAATATCATACCTACATACTCGTACATTTATGCTTGAAAGAAACTTTAATGAATATGTCTTACAATAATATTAATAGTTCTACCTAATATATCATATCATTTTAAAAACCTAAACGAAATTAGTAAATTTTGTGTGAATTGGCTTGTAAAATAACATTACTTATCTACATTGTCATCATCATAATCTGGCTTCTCCCGCCCTCTATTGGCCACAGGTCCCTCCAATGGCATGCCACTGAGCACAATTTTGAGCTCTTCTCATCCAACCACTGATAACAACTTGGAGTATACCGTTATTCCACCTAGGCGGAGGGTGACCACATACGTTTAAACAAAGAACATTTGATATTATGTTACGAAAATTTAAATAAAGAATCATATTATAACATTTTTTATCTGTTGTGTTGTTGTGTTTACTTTTAAGCGGGAAATCACAATTTTATATATACGTTACCATAACAAGACGTAATGCGGGAACAATTCCGCAAGTAACGCTCAAATATTACTCACCGAAAGTACTCGAATAGGTAAACGACAATCGATCACGTAGCGCGCTCTGATTCATCGGAAATCTAAAGCTAAAAACTTTACCTGTTATGATTTAACTTTATTTCGTTATCACTTGAGTAAAATAGTTAATTGTTGAAGGAAGACTTTATTTACATTATGTAATCCCCAATTATTAAGAACATTTTTTTCTACTATATCTCTTCACTGACTTTAACGTATACCATTTTCCATGTGCACCGAGTAGTAAACAAAATTTTCCCATAATTCCCACGTTGGGCATGCGGATCGAGGATCGCAGAGCCCAGCCTAGGTAGGTAGTTGGTAGCCAACTTATGTAGCCATGCCTAGATAGACTACGCTATACCACGATCAACCAGCGCGAGGCTTAGTCGCCTCTTACGATACTCTGCTATTCAAGCGTAGGTCGGGGAATGTATTATTTCTCCAACCCGAAACGACTGTGGACATAATGTACTATGACAATTATGATGATATCGTCAAGCCTGATCCGGTCGGGTGCACAGAGAGCACTGAGTGCCAAATATGTTTACAGAGATAACAGTTTTTTCTACATTTCTAGTATTTTGAAGACTACATAACAAAATTAATAGTAATAATTCTTATGTATAGTTATAAGTTTCCTGTACAAATCGCGTGCGTAAATCTGTTATCCATCGCCCAACACAACATGGGAAGTGCAGTTGTAGTTCCGCGCTGCGTTTTTGTATCGCTACGCAATTTCTCGACTGCGATACGATCGTTGAGTGTAGTATTTTGTTCATACGTATTTCCACTTTTTTTTAAATATTTTGCTCGCAGTATCAATATCATGTCCGATCGTTCAGACATATAGATTGAATGCCAGGTGAAAGAATGACAAAGGGGATATACAGTGATAATGTTGATAGATACAGGTATACAAAAAGACCAAGAATCACCTACCATGATCAAATAGGATCTTCCGCTGATCAAATTAAATATTTAGTCTGCTGATTAATCAAAAGTCCTCAAAACCAGCGCGCATTTATGAAGATGACATTCAATGCAGAAAAGCATGTCAGGTCTGTACGATAGAGATATGCTGTCTACCTACCCCATAAGGTAAATGGCTTGATGACATAATAATTATGTGAAAACCAAACTAGAGCACTACCTCATCACAAGTCACATCCCGTTGCAGTTTAGTAGAAAATAACACATTTCTTAATAAGTCACATCTAACTCTTATTTATGCATCCATTTGTATCCAATTCCGGTTCATACGCAAGGTGTCCAAAGATCAAGGCGACCGCCACATCCCGAATGAGTGACTGAGACAGGAAATGCATCACGTGATTCGGGAACCAAACACACTCAAAGGCCATCCAAATGGCTATTAGAAACGGTATAAAATACCGAATTAGTTATTTGTATATAAATATTTCATCGCCGAATGCGTTTTATATAGTCAGTATTATGAAGGACATAAGAATGAATTTCATTTGGGTGAGAGTCATCGTAAAATGCGATTGCTTTGACAGGATATGCCCAGTAGGTTCATTTAAGGACAAATGAATTCCTGTATTTAATGTAATGCTTTCAAATTACCTTTGGACGTACAAACATAACTGGTAATTAAATAACGTGGTAGAACTTATTTTGTGCTTCGTATGCAGGACCAGCATTCCATCAATTTTTGCCCTTAAACTCCAGTTTTTGGATAGGTGTTCGAGGTTGAAGTGAGACAAACGTGAAAATAATAAATGATCTGGCGTGCTGAGAATCATGAAGGAACTTCAGACTTTATTAGATCAGATACAGCTATTGTTTCAAGGTTCCATGTATGCCATCTATGCCATGTATCACCAGGATATTTCGCCCATTAGTTGCTTATATTGAATTAGAAAGTCAGAGAAATTTCCCCAAAGTCACAGTCACAAAAGTCACAGAAAAGTGACAGTCACTTTACAACCATGTGTAACTACTGTCCAAATTCAAAATTATTTATTGTAAACAATTTATAGGTGCACAATGCTGTTATAAAAAATGTTTACCCTTTGTCCTGCCCTTACCTTAAAAGGACAAAAATTCTTTTTAACCTTATAGACTTTACGACAGAACAGACGAAACAAAACAATAGTATCTACTAAATATTACACGCTAAAAATCAAACTAAGTTATATAATGACATAAATAGGTCTTGCGAACTCCAATTTCAAAGTTAGCGTAGTGACTGGAATGTTCTTGAACAATATGAACAACGCAGGAGATTATTAAGACGATCACAATGTCATATCCCCTTGAACTTCGGACAGCCACTCCGTAATTTCTTGCCAACAATAGTGTTCGTTCCTTATGGAGGCCCTACTAGTAGAAGTCACTTTGAAGTCGATCGAAACGTATATTAAACATATTTGATATAATATTTGTTTTGTTTGTAAAATAGATATTTAGATTTGAAAGGAAGCGATGTACAATATTAATGCAGCCTTTTCTTTTAAAACTGCGACCTCTTTCAGTCAAGCCTCAACTAACCAAGCATAATCTAGTTGAACCTAAACCTGTCAAAATATAAATTGGCTTAAAAGAGGAATCTTTTACGTCAATTTCCTAATAACTATGAATCAAAATTAAATAGGTATTTTTTTTTTTTAATAATACCTATATTATTAAGTTGTTAGTTGAGATAGGTTACGGGGTAGATATATGTATATCGAGTACCAGATATCTCTATCCTTACAGATCTAACATGCTTATTTTACATTCATCACTCCTTTCAAGCCTACAAAGACCCCATCAACCAATATTTGACCTACTTGATGAAAATAATTAAACCGTGGTCTCTCTCAGTATTTACATCCATCAACATTGGCATTTTACATCTGATTTGTCGTTTTTAATGCAGCTTATAACCCTGCAAGTCAGAAGCATTCAGTGTGTGTTGATTTTAATTGAAATACATATACCTTGC
>DWDT01002598.1:0-13479 GCA_018245595.1 Microceris scylla | reverse complement strand
CCGGGGCGGGGCGGGGCGGCGGTACTCACGCACGCAGTCGCCGTGGCCGGCCAGCCGGTAGCCGTGGCGGCACAAGCAGTGCGCGTGCGGCGCGCCGTCGCGGTAGGCCGTGACGCAGATGTGCGCGCAGCCGCCGCGCCGCGTGGCGCAGGGGTGCGGCGCCGCCGCTGCGGACACGGGCGACGCATGAGCGCACTCCACGTTGTTTTAAAGAATGCGGGTGGTCGAGTTCGGTTCATATGGCGTTACGAAATGTTCTGTTGTTTTCAAAAGTAAACAATCTAAAGGATACGGCTCGGATAAATGGGTCATCCGTCGTTTATGATATCGAATTGGAAGCGAGACGGAGAGCATTTTCAGTCGGCAATAGAGGTTATACGCCCGTTACCGGCGAGCGAGCGGGATCAGTACCGATAGGCTGCCGTTGGCGGTGATAAGCGAGCACGAGAGACGGTCGCGCGCCCACCGGCAGCTCCACTCGACGGCGCGGCGAGCGCGACTCCAGCATCACGCTGCTGTTGAACCACACCGGCAGGAACAGGGTGCTCTCTAACACCGAAAACTGGTCCAGTCTCTGCGTCTGCAATCCGTAATTTGCGACATGGGGCACGTTACGAGTAGTTAGTATTATTACTGTATGAATCAGATGCGTTAAACTGGCCAAGTTAAACGATAACAATAAACGCGGATGAGGATTGAATTGTCTTCGTACCGTGACTTATTGGAGATAAGGCGCGACGTTTCTTAGCTTGAATATTTTTCTAAATTAATTAAAGCTATAATTTTTAACTCTTCTGTGCTCGAAAAAATGTCATTGTCTGTGCCTGTCAATTGTAGCCGAGCACGTCGTCATAGTTTATGTGAGATACCAGATCGCAAATTGTTGATGGCGAGGGAACCGCCACTGGTCCGTGCTTCGACCATGCTCAATGGTGTGCTGACTGAGAATCCATCATTAGATATATTTCATTCGACACCGGCTGTATTTTATGAAGCAGCCATGAATTATGTACAAAACGTCTACACTAAATAAACGAATTGGGTTGTAAAAATCTGTAACGTTTATACAGTTGTGTATATAAATAAATAAATAAATCATCACAATCATCATCGGCCTGTTTATGTCCAGCAGTGGACGTAGGCCTCCCTCGCCTCGGAGGCGTACAGAGACAAACACGTAGTTAAATCGAATCGATATGAAGCGGTGGAGATAGTGAGGAGCACCGACCGAGTATCTGCGGGCGACGGTGGTGCGGCGCGAGCCGTCGTAGCGCGCGCACTCGACGGTGTCGAGGTAGGAGTCGGCCCAGTACAGCAGGCGCGCCGCCGGGTCCAGCGCCACGCCGGCCGGGTACACGAGCCGCCGCGCCGCCACGGCCGCGCGCCGCGCGCCGCCCAGCGCGCCGCGCCACACGCCCGCCGCCGCCGCGCCCCACACGCAGTAGAACAGCGACCCGTCCAGCGGGTCCAGCGCCAGCCCGCGCAGCTTGCTCAGCCCCTCCTCCACCACCATGCGGCAGTGCCGCAGCTCGCCCTCGCACACGTACAGCACCTCGCGCGCCTCGTCCGCGAAGTACCAGTTGCCGGATATCCAGTCCACCGCTATGTGGGATATCGCTGCAACACGCGTATGACGGCCTCATCGCTTCAACAGCCTTCCGATAAATATCTTTCATTCGCATTTTGCTATACTGTTTAAAAAGCAGCGTTACTTGTCTACGCGTTGAAGTAAAACTTCGTAGACGTAGTGACAGCTGCTACGGGTTGTTCTATTTACGGGTTATTATATTTGTTGTTCATTATAATTTTCTACCTATGTGTATTAAGAATTGTTTTTCACTTTTTATTTCGATGACCTTTAAAGTGTGTTTTTTAATTTTTTTTACTATATTTTAAATTAGTTCAACTGTACCATAGTCTTTAACGCTATCTAGGTCTACGTATATTAATAGAACTATTTTAATTAAATTATATGACAGTAAATGGCACTGTTCAAACTTTGAATCACGCTAACGATTGTGCTTCGTAGCTCGTATAAGACAAGAAAAGTAACAAATAAAGTGATAGAAAGTTACATACATACGTACAAACAAGCAAGCAAACATACAAGTGAAGCTAATGTAAAGCGTGTAATAATGAACTCTAGAAACAAAACTCGTAACAATAACTGGCTAGTGCGAGCGAGAGAGGGTGCAAGTGTAGAAGCGCGGCGGACGCACAGTTGAGGTCCGGGAAGAGCGCGGGCGCGGGCAGCGTGCGGCGGCGCGCCAGCCCGTCCGCCGCCGCGCACACGAGCGCGCCGCGCGACACGTTGTGGTGCACGTAGCACACGGACGCGTTGCTGTACACGAAGTCCACGGCGCGCACGTTGTACGCCGTCAGCGACGCGTTCAGCGGCGCCGCGCCCGCCTCCGCCCACACGCGCCTGATGCCCTGCTGCGTGGCCACGATCAGCGACAGCGGCAGCCCCGGCGGCTCTGTGGGCGGCGACGCACGGTCAAGCGGGCGGGGGCGCGCGGGCGTCGGGCGGGGGGCCGGGCGACCGCCTACCGTTGAGTGGCGCGCACGAGCGCCGGTCGTCGCGCAGCTCGTAGCCGGCGGCGCACCCGCAGCTGTACGAGCCCTCCGTGTTGGTGCACTGCTGCGCGCACGCACCATCCCACTCGCACTCGTCGCTGTCTGTTCGCCACGAGAACACACTCTTTTTATATACTCATAAATAATGCGACACTAGGTTAGTTTCGTTCATTCTATCATATCACTTGTGGAATTAAACAGTGCCACATGGATCTGTTCAAAATAAGTATATGTGGGTAAAACGAGGAGGGAGCGGGTACGCACCGACGCAACGTCCGTCGCGCGGCTCGTAGCCGCTGGAGCAGTAGCAGGCCAGGCCCTGGTGCGTGGGGCGGCACGCGCAGCCCAGCGCCGCGCACTGCGCCTCCGAGACTGCCCACGACGAGCAAGCACTACATTACACTGACGCCTGTCCACCACTACACGTAACGCACAGCGTTATCGCTACATTGCTATAGGTTTGCTCGCGACCTCGTCGCCTGACTTGACATTGTGAAGTTCACTTGAACGACTTAAGTCAAAACAGCTTTACGATACATCTTATAAAAGCTATCCTAGCAAGCTGTTTTCATTTTAAGAACTTCATTTGAATATGTGCATTGGCGGAATACACAATACTATATAGGTACGTGTATTGTGGGCATAATCGCTACAAATGCACCCGACAGTACACATTTAAATATAGCTAGTGTAACAAAAACATAAAGGATTTGTATCCCATTCCTTATTAGTAGCTCAATTTATTAGCTAGCTTAGGTAGCTTATTAGGTAGCTCCATTAGATCATGGCGGTGTGGTGGTCGGAGTGGGTGCGGATATCTCACAGTTGTCGCAGATGTCCCACTCGTCGCTGCCGTCCAGGCAGTCGCGCTGGCTGTCGCAGAAGGCGGCCACGGGCGCGCAGCTGAAGCGGCCGTCCACGGGCGAGGCGCAGCGCGCGAAGTTGCCGGGGCACTTGAAGTCCTTTTCGCCTGTAAGCCACGTGCGCTTAGTGTCGTATTAGTGAACGTACGTATCGTCCGCGTCGGATCGTGGTAGTGTACGTTTGGTACACGGGCCCAACTGTTTCAACCAAATATGTGGTTCACATCAAATACATACTGAATCCAACGACTGCAATACGAGGCTTGCTGATATCTGTGTATAAGGCTACGACTGGTAATAGCTGTCCACACTGTCAACAATCGTTAGACTTCAGTGTAGTCGCTTTTGGATTAGATTATAGAACGTCATTATCATTACTATACATAACTTCACGCCTGTAATCCCCGAAGAGGTAGGCACAGGGGTGCAGAACACTTCTACGTTTCACCGGTTACGTTTACGTACCAATATGGAATAGATGGTGAACCTATTGCCATGCATCGGGCACATATCCGGGTACAACCATGGTTTACAATTGGGATAATCTCTTTAAACAGGGCAGAGACTCACTTGAAGACGACCCACGCCTCGGACGGCCGATCGAAGCGATTACTCCGGAAATAATACAAAAAGTCGGAAAATTAACATTCGAAGATGCTAGACTCAAGAAGAAACAGCTTGCATAATGGTTGGAGTATCGGATACGACAATTTTTAAAATTCTTCATCATCATCTTGACATGACAGCGCAAGATGTGTGCTGAGAATGCTCACACCCCTCAAAAACTATACCGCGTGGAGTGTTCTCGCACGTCTTTGGACCTCTGTAGTGAAGAAAAGTATGGAATATTAAGTAGAATTGTTACTGGAGACGAAACTTGGGTTCATCATTTTGAATCTGAGTCTAAACAGGACTCTATGCTGAGGCACAAAAACGGCACAACCCCACCCAAGGAATTTAAGGTGTCACAGTCGGCTGGAACAATCACGGCGACAGTCTTTTGGGAATCAGAAGGGATCCAGTTAACATATTACAAAGATAAAGGCGTGTCCATAGCCGGAGGATATTGTGCTTCAAGCCGAGAGAGGTTGAAAGAATCTATCAAAAAAGAGGGGAAAACTGAACAAAGGTGTCCTGCTTTCGCATGACAACGCCTACCCTACAGTCCTGACGTGGCTCCTAGGGAAGTCCAGCTTATTTTTGAAACATTTTTCATGAAGGTATACATACGTTAATTGAAAAATCTGAAAAATGTACTAGGGTAGCAAGTGAATATATAGAAAAAGAAAAATAAATTATATTTTTATTCTCACTTCTTATCCTCGATTCCGCGAACTTAAAAATGCCCCCTCCTAAGTCCTAAAATGGTAGGTGCGGTATACACCGCAACTACAGACTATACAGTCTAAACATTTTGATATACATAGAGTAGTCACGTCTCAGCGTGGATTGAATGTTGTTTTAACGGGGAATTTAAGTATTTGTAGGGAACGATACACTTAGGGCAACGTGCTCGACGCAGGCAGCGCGTGTTGCGCGTGTGAGTGTTTTGATCACGTGTTTTAGATTATGTCACTTATCATCGCGTCGATATTAAAATCACCGCGAAATATTAACCTATACATACCATCGTGCAAGAACACACATAGCTCATTAAGTTTGTTAAAAAGCATGCCAACCAGTATCGTCGCCGGTGGTACGTACACATGTAGGGGTCCTCGTCGGAGGCGTCGTGCGGGCCGCAGTCGGGGTCGCCGTCGCAGCGCCAGTTGGCCGCCACGCACAGGCCGCTGGCGGCGCAACGGAACTGCCCCGCGCCGCACGTCGTGTTCCACGCTGCGAACACCGACGCGCGTATCAGTTAGAACGCGATGCGGCGCTACCGTGCGGCGGCGGGCGGCACTCACCGCAGCGCAGCTCGTCGGAGCCGTCGGCGCAGTGCGCGCGCCCGTCGCAGCGCCACGCGGCCGGCACGCAGCGCGCGCCGTCCTCGCAGGCGAACTGCCCCGCGCCGCACGCCGCCGCGCCCGACGCTCCCTCGCCCGGGATGCCTGCAAAACAATCGTTATTGGCCCTTTTATCACTGCATTGTACGATACCCTTCAGAATGACAGCGTCGATGCGTTTCGCGCGCGTAACCGCTCACTCGTAGACTTCGCATGCCTCTCGTAACCAGCTCTATGGAGTACCCTAAAGAGTGTACATGTTCCCACTATATTTGCTTTGACTCTTTATTTTATTATGCCTATAATTGTGTGAAGGTAGATGGAGGATTTGGAGTCCCAAAGTGGGAGGCTGCCTAAGTGGGATTAACCTACTGCTGTTTATTTATTTATTCTAGAAATACATATATGTACAGGAATACTTAGGGTTCCTTCAACCACTGCATTGGCACTGGATCATAATTATATGGTTTATTTTATATTGAAGCGCGTTTTTCAATGTCAGCTAATGTCAAACTCAAATGATTTGTTTCCTCGGAGGCAGATGGCGTCACCTTCTATGAGAGGTAAAATGTCAGCTGAGGCGATGTCATGAAGGCGTCGGGACACGAGGAAAAGTTTGAAAGGTAATTCAATTAAGACCGACAAATAAACTTTTAATGTCATTTCTTTGTTTTACAGGTGCAGGTAAATTGTTAACTATAATTCATTTGGGCTATATATACCTACCTATTATGTGAAAAGTTACAAATAAACCTTTGTTTTGCAGAGCAACACGTTTCATTTGTCGTTTTTTTTGTTTTTTTTTTTGTAGAATGGGGGGCAAACGAGCAAACGGGTCACCTTTCGTAGACCGAAAGCAGAGAAATACTCTTATATACATAACTAGCTATGCCTGCGACTTCGTTCGCATGGAACTCAAAACTTTTTCTAATATTAAAAAATCCCAAGTTACTCCTTATTACATCATCTATCTGCCAGTGACAATTCCGTCAAAATCGGTCCAGCCGTTCCAGAGATTAGCCGATACTAACAGACATACAGACAGATAGACAAAAATTGTAAAAATGATATCTTGGTATATGTACCGTGCATTCCTACATACATATGCATTTAGTAAGAAAGCGGTTATATTATAATTACAAACAGACACTCAAGTTTCATTTACTTGTATAAATAATAGGTACGTGAGTCTTTACGAACATTCATATATGCACATTAGGGTGTCCCTTATTTTTAAAGTTTCTATTTTCTAACGCATACGCATAACTATATTTCTTCATCTCTTTTCCTTTTTTCCTGCACTCTAGTCAATCGAACAGATAATCTTTCGTCTGAAAGATTTATTTAAACCACAAATTATCGTTGTTATCAACTCTGAAGTATGTTCAGACCTGCCTTAAACCAGGTCTCCGAGCAGCGCACTTCTGCATACGGCTGCTTCCTGAAACCCCGAGTGCAGTTTTTTTACTGCTCGGCGTCGTCCACGCGCTACGCTTTTCTAGTTGCAGTTTTTAGTGTGACTTCTATTTCCTGTCCCATGCATCTAAACGGTCCATTTTTTTCGATTCTGTACGTCAGCTACGCCATATTATTAAAAGATCGCAGAATCAAACTTTAAGAGACTGGTGTATCATTCATTATAAAGACATGAAAATCATACCATACTACATTCGAGAAAAGTAATAAATTTAACTTTTTCGTTGGGCGTGTCGTGAGGATCTGTACAAATGATTAAATAATTATCGTGTAGTGTTGGTCGCCGGCTCGCTCCTGCCCGAGCTCGAGTGGCTGCCTGACTAGTCGAAGTACCCCGACAAATGTATGTGAAGTGCGCCGGTACACGAGTCAATCTTCAATTTCATATTCGACATTGGACTTCACCGCTAACATAAGTAGAAGTAACTCGTCGTGCGCGAGGGAGCAACACGTAAGTGGACAAGTGGAATCTCGATGCACGCGAGCGGCCCGCAGGTCGCGCACAGCCGCACGGCGGCGCGGCGCGGGCGCTGCCTGCCGCGCGACAACGTGCTGAATTGTCTTAGTTTTTCCTTTTTCCCTCTGCAGTTATATGCAGTCAGGTTTCACCGGGCCCAGTGCAGGCTGGCCGACGCGAGCTCGGCAGCGGCCGGCGGATACACTCGAGACAGGCCCTCATCCCACGTGACGAGCCCCGCGGAACCGCTATATACCGCAATAGACCACTTCACCGCTAACTGCTATGAACCAAAACGCTGTAATGAACACACACATCAGCCTTTTCATCTGCTGCATGTACGGGGCTTATTAAAAAATATATGCAATAAATTTTTAAATCAAAAAAAAATATTATATGCATTTATTTATTTTTCCCCCATGTATAGCTGTTATAAGTAAGTAAGTGTATTGTCCCGATTATTTATTTTATCGTAATAATGCGATTGTCATAATATGAATAAGACGGACAGAGGCTTATCTGAACGCGTTCGCTACTAGCTCCTTGTGACATTGACAAGTGTTGGCGACTCAAAAACATAGATACTGAACATTTAATATGTTATTGTAAATTCATTAAAAGTAACACGTAAAAGAAAAACAATGCGGGCAACATTAGATTAGGCTTGCACCATAATTAATATTTTTAAGTTGGTAGTATATTGGAGCTGGCAACAAGCTGCCGCCTGCCATACTGGCTCTCGCTCGAAGAGAAAAGCCGAGTGATTTTCATAATTTGCGTGTAAAGAAAAACTAAAATAAACAGTGAACTTATAACTGTGACGTCTTATTCGGTGAGCCAATTGGCTCATAATAATTGAACACAAGGAAACACCGGGCGCCCGCCGGAAGCGCGCGCGACGCTCCTGCGCTGCGACGCTGCTCGAGGGGCGGGGGCGAGGAGTCGAGCAGGCCGATTTGCATTTGACAATAGCATTTTCACGAAGTAACTCTCCAACATGTTGTTAACTTTTTTTAATCGAGGCATTAAATCTTTTCATTACATTCTTTCCCGATAATCGTGCAACTTTCCTCTCGCAGCTGATAAAATTCGTCTGTTTTGGATTTGCCTTTGATTCTTTTTTTAATCATTTTTTTGTTTGTGTTTATTTTGTTAGTATTATCTTTGCTGTCATTTTTGTAGTTCTTTGGCCTTTTTGTTGTGTATTTTATCCATCATCGCCGAACTACACAAGAGTGGTCCTAACTGAAAAACAGCAGTCGTGGTTCATGTGTAGCTTCCCACGGCAGAGACTGAGTGTGGGCCCCTTCCATTATCATACTAACCTGCCTGTTCTTTTTTTGGATTGTAATCATTATTATGAACTGAAATTGTTATGGCATGATGGCATAAAGTTTTCTATTATCATTATTATAAAAAATATAAACTTTTTGAAACTTTTTACAATTTAAAAGAATCCGAACCTGTACACCTAATACGTTTAAGCGAAATACAGTGTTGATATCCAAAGACACACTGATAAGCATGAGAAAACAAATTAAAAACATATCTGTATGGATGTGTCTCGGTGCGCGCTAATCACAGCGCTCGGCCGATGCATTGTTTCAGGCTTCAAGAGCATTTGGTATTTCTCCTGGAAAATTTCAAATCTGAAAAAACCTAAAGCTAAAGACTCAGCGAACGAAGCGTCGGGCGGCAGGCGGCAGGCGGCAGGCGGCAGGCGGCAGGCGGCAGGCGGCAGGCGGCAGGCGGCAGGCGGCAGGCGGCACGTCAACAAAAGACTGTTGCTACTCGTACAACGTGACTGCGGTGCGGCCGAGCCGCGAGTGAGCCACCCCGCCGCCAGTCATCTGCGACCGCCGGACTTCTTCGTTCCTTTTATTCTTCCATGAAGTAGATAAGCACTTTTCCGGAAAGTGTTCTAAATAGAGAACGGACATTGAAATGGACCACACGCGACGGTGGACGTGGGCTCCATGAAGGTGCGTGCGGTCACAAGCAACATCGGCCGAAGCGCGGCGGTGGCTGCCCTCGCACCGCATACGACGACCTGCTTTCCGGGAAATTTATCGACTGTCCGACGATAGCAGTACGAAGTACAAGTGCGCCGAGGTGATCATCATCCCTAAACAGGGCCTCAAATATTTTAAAGAACATATTCTAACAGATTCACTTTTATAGCAAGCAATTGTGTAAATGTAGATGAGGACGCGGCGGCTGTACGGGCGGGCCGGCCACCGCGGGCCGCAGCGAGCCGCGCGACAGGTTCTGTCCATTCTGTCGCGCGGCTCGCTGTCCTGCTGTCCTCTCGGATCATACACGGAGTAAACGTAAATGCATACACGACGTGTGGCGCGCGGTTCCTGGCGCGCAGAGCACGACTCCGCAACATTATCGATATAAATCGATTACTGTTACAACCGAAAGGCTGCTGCTACTTTATAGGTTGTTTGTAAAGCGAGCGCGGCGCGACCGCGGCTCCGGAGCGGCCGACTAATATCCGTCAAGGGGCTACAAGCTGCAAGGGGCTTCCGTGTGTAGTTAAGCAACCTCGAACT
The DNA here is from genome assembly GCA_018245595.1 of Microceris scylla. NCBI lineage: Eukaryota > Metazoa > Arthropoda > Insecta > Lepidoptera > Hesperiidae > Microceris > Microceris scylla. The sequence continues at coordinate 3,602 of DWDT01002598.1, read as the reverse complement.
GGCTAAACGAGAAGGATTTTAAAACATACGTTAAACAAGATTAAAGTAGTTAGAGCCGGCGACAAACCGAAGCCCGTGAAGAGGTGTGTGGCAGGATTTAAGAGCGGCGGCGCGACGGAACCTGTACATATTTTTTGCAGCGAAAGGACCAGTCCGGCGCCCCGCACAGCCGCCGCCGCGCCCCTCACAATACTTCACTATCTATAGTTAAATGCACTTTAAAGTCACCACTATATCATTCTGTTAGTGTGTGTGGCGTTCGACTTTTAATTTAAGTTTAAACATACCTCCCTATCTTCCAGGATGGAATTAAACCAATAATGTACAAACAGACAGTCCACACATTGAAACTTCTACTCATGTGTCCACATAAGACAGTTTTGTTGTGATTTTAATTGGGCAACATTGCAGCAACCCCTGGTGTCTCCAGCACAACACTATTTAAGTTATGTAGTATTTGATGCAACAAGCACACACACCTGAAGCACATTGATGTCTGATTACTCATTAAAATAAAAAATAACATTCATAGATGTTATGGTAATTAGAAATATCCAACGGAAATTTATTTATTACCTATTACAGTGTAGCCAATTTTGAATTATTTATAACAATGTGAGTGCAGCAGCACCAGCTATCTCTTGGTGCAGACAGCAGAGTGCTGGAAATGTACCAGAGCCGACACTATCACTATCTGGCCGTACAAATGTTGACCTTTATAAAGAAACATTGGTGTTAAGCAAATAGGAATAATCCTTTCTAGAGAGACCAAACCATTGTTTCTATCTTACATATATTATATTTTACTGCATTTTAAGATGGAATGTGACACTCACAACTCTTCAGACCTCACATGAAAATTATTCATAATGAACATCAAAAATACTGTCAACTATAAAATAAAAGTCTAAATGCATGGCTGCTGAACAAATTTCACCCTTTATTTTTCTTTAAAGTTCATTAGTGAGGTTCTCAAATGTTCACTCCTTGCTCGACTCCCATATCACATCTGATAAACACAAAGACACCCGCACACCATAACTCATGTTCAACCCTTCAACTCAGAACTGAATGTGTCTGCATGGGTAGCACTCTGCACTACAAACTACCAGTACTGAGAGAACATACACAATGTTCTTGTATAAATAATATTCTACAATTTAAACAAATTAAAAACATTTATGCACATGCACACCCTCTATTATCTTCATATACCTGTTTTGTGTAGTAATACTCTTTGTTTGTTCAGCGTCTATTATCATCAAGTGGCAATGTGAGCTCCAAGATAGTGAGATGTCAGAGGTCAGCGCTCACAGACGCTACAGTTATGCATTTAAAGCCTGACAATATCATTATAACAAGAGTCTCATTCAAATGCAACAAAGTTAACCGTACATTTATCAATGTACTGACAGCACATACTTTACCTCCTCTTTTAATATTCTATACGAGTCTTCCATATACAGGAGGTAGGTCTAATAATGGATAGTAATTAATAAGGTATATAATGAGTACCGGGGTGCAGCAGCGCCGAGTCCGCGGCCGCCGCCGCCGCCAGCAGCAGCAGCAGCAGCGCGCCGCGCACCGCCGCGCTCATCGTCGCCGTAGCGTCGCTCCGCCGCCCGGCGCTCAGGCGAGCACCATCGCCACCGCCTGCCACACCTGCACTCGATCTACTTCACTATGTACGATATTCGAATGCTTCAATTATCTCAGCAAGCTCTTGTTCAGCTCCTGTCCACAGATCTATTTTTGTTTTTGGGCACAAATTCCGATCAGCCTATTTAGTAGCGGCTTTTTCCCATCGAAATAGTTATTTTCTCAACCCGAATATCTCTGTTGCACATAAAACGAGTACACTTTACTTAAAAAATAAAGACACTTCATAGGTATCATTTAATATTAGGCAATTATTAAACGGACAGTAGCGTAAATAGCGTGCACTGGCGCCGCTAAACAATAACACGAACTACACGTACTACTCAATTGACGGTTTCGCGTCTACAAAGTCGAACGAACGTGCAGCACACCAATCAGCGAACTTTATCTATGAAAAATGATTTGAATAGGGTGGTCACCGAACCTCCGCAAGTTTATCGAATTATATTTGATATCCAAACGTGATGAAACCTAATAATTATTACTTTCACAAAGAAAAGCTTATATACATAAATAATTCTAATAGATACTAATCAAAATATTAATAATTTGTAAGTATCTACAATGTAGAAATTAAGAAAATGATTACTTCATTTTCTTAATTCAATAAGCATACTTGGAAAACAAGGAACACCATGTTATATTTTATTGACAGTATTTAAACGTTAGTAATAATGTTTTTCATTTCTGGACCTCATAGAAAAAAAAATTGAAACCATATTAACTTCAATTCTTGGATTAAAATTATTTATGTTCACAGCAATGGGTTGTGTTATTACGTATAAAGGCCCTATCAAACGTCAAACAGTGCAAACTTCAAACGCATAATTTAAATCTAAATGTCATTGTTGACGTTAATCGGACGGACATCGTTAGTCCTTTTCGTACCTGACAAGTTCCCAAAATCTAGAAAAAATTCACTGGTAAATACCTGTTAAATTTTTTCGCTGTGAGCACCAATTGAAAGGTTTATTTGCTTGTGTATATTTGTTACCCGATTTTTATTTGTGGTTATTCTTCAATTATGTAACTACCTGATAGGTTAGGTCAGTGTATTATTATTGTTAACATTATCAGAAGCTAACATTGAAAACGAACTTATGGACAATAGGAGAGAGAGAGGATGCTACAAATTCATGCAATTGGTAAAACAAAGTAATACAATGAATCTGCTTCGTATAAACATGCAGATGTCCTTCTTGAGGAAAACAATAGTTCTGTAACATGTTAATTATTTGTAAAAAATTTGTGAATTACTTAATAAATATATATTTTAATTCGTAATGGATGACGTTGATGAAGTTCTAAAATAGTTATCGTAGTCGCACTGCATAACAAAATTAAGAAGAAACAAGAAAAATGTTAAATGAGATGAGCAATCGCTTAATAGCAGTGACGATAAGTTTTCTATATTAAACATCTTAATATGATTATGCCGCTTTCTGCTTCCTTAGGGCTCTTTCAGTCCAGCCTATGTTCGACGCGTACCTATAAACCGTTTCTGTACACGCATATAAGCGCGTTTTGAACGAACGTGAACGCGCTGATACGCTTGTATATACGTAAGTCACCTACGGTCCTTCACCTCGTGCCGCACTGAAACAGCACAAAACTAATTCTTACACGTGTGCTCGCTCGTTTATATCATTAAACTTCCAAATACAATGCATATAAAAGCTCGGACGCCAAAACGAGCATAAAGTGCGCCAAAAAAATACGCTGGCTGAAAAAGGTCAAGTTGCAACAGTGGTGATTCTTATGAACCTTGATCTGTGGGCACATGGGACATAGGGATGAGTTCAACTGTAACAATTGTGTGTGTGTTTCAATTCACGATGAGGCAGCATTAAATGCAGTGGCGTAGCCGGGGGGGGTGCGAGCGGTGCAGTCGCACCGGGCATCAAAAGGAAAGGGGCATCAAAGTCGACGATCAATTCTTCTAA
>DWDT01002597.1:0-13480 GCA_018245595.1 Microceris scylla | reverse complement strand
ATAAAGAAAACTAAGATGTGTGAAGTCTGCCAACCAGCACTTGGCCAGTGTGGCAGACTATGGCCTTAACCCTCATAATATGAGAGGAGACCCATATTCCAAGAGAGGAATTATAATTGGTCGATTATTATTATTATAGAAATGGATATATGATATAATACGAATGCCGAAATATTTGGAAGTCCAGCATCAGTGTCGGTAATACCAGGATTTCCGCTTATTATCACATACATACATACATAACTGCCAACAGAATGTAATAATACGCCGGATCTTGGCAATTATTTTATTTAATGATGAAAATCGGTAATTAGTGGAATAAAATATACCGTTCATTGACAAGAGGAAATACCATTGAGAGTAGATATGGGAAAAATTGAAAGACCAATGTCATGTAGTCCCGCGATGAAAACATTTTGCTGTACATTTTTAGCTTTTATATACTCAAATAGGTAAAATATTACTGCTGATAGATTATGACCCAACACTCTACTGTCATATAAAAATTGAGCGCAAGAATCCATGATAATCTTCAAGATTTCTTGTATTGACCTAAATGTTTTATAGGCGATTATGATCACAAAACATAAGACGGTTAGCCGACGTGTTTGCCAGTTTTTGTTAAGAAAATACATTACATTTTCTAGTTTAAAAAATAACTTATCCCTAATATTTTATAGCTCTATAAATCGACTTATCTCTTAATTTACGCCAAGCCTTTGCCTCATCTTTATGCTTCCATCGCTAATCAACGTGATAACGAAAATGCAAGCTTGCCGTGATATTTTGCATTCCTTTTTGCACGGTTACTGCAGTTTTATTTTTTTGTTCACATTTCATATTGCTCAAAAGCATGCAGTTTAATTTCATATTATTTACTCATTACATTAATCAAAAGCAGGTAAGTTAAGTGATTCATTCATTGTACAGGTATTGCAATTAATGGCTAAATGATGAAAGTGTTTTAAAGATATTAAGTTCAATTTTCTGTTTCTAGATCTAAAAACGATTAACGTGTTTGAAATGAAATAATAGTACAATACGTAACTAACGCATAATTCAGCATATGCATATATCAGGCTAATATAAATTTAAAATATTCCAAGCGATAAGCAAATATTTAATTCTGAAAAATATTTAGATGAGATAAATTATACTTCAGGTACTATCACATTATTACAATAGAACCAGAATGTTTTATAATGATTGACTTCACATAACATATTAAATCTATGAATAGATATATTATAACTGTTTTAATTTTGGAAAAAAAATACCACTTACCCTCAATCTTTCTTCCCAAATCCGGGGACAGAAGCAGGAGCCTCTTGTCTATGTCTCCTGCTTTGTCCTTCTTTTCCAATTTCTGCGATTTCATCTTCTCATAGTCTATGCTATTCCGTGATACCGGGGTTTGGTTGTAAACGAGGAATTTAGTCAGTTGGTCCATCGTTAGTACTACGTTACCGACGTCTTCAAAATTCATTATTCAGCATGCAAAATGTGCTATTGGAGCGATTAGTATGATATGAAGTAAAATAGTGCTGAATGGTCATTTTAATATAAATGTGTATTGATTTAAAAGAGATCTCAATGTAAAATGTATTATTTTAAGGAATGTTTTGTGTTATTGGAACTGTAAGAGGTGATGAAGCATTCGTATAGACAGATATATCCGTTGGGATTGATTCAATCTGCCTATATTGCCTTTTGATTCAATCCGAACAGAAACAATGTAATTTAAAAAAAGTTTGTATTGGATAAGGAACACAACAACAAAAATAATTTAACAAACGTGAGTCAGATAAAACAAGCTAAATCATATAAATTAAACAGAAGACAAATAAACCAGTGAATGACATTGTTAAAATAAATTAAATAAATAAAATAAGCACAATATAACAAGACAGTATTGTTAAAAGAGAAATAGACATAGCAGGTGAACACCACAAATGTTAGAATAATTCTGTGCAGTCATGGCTTGGCGCGGAATGTTTATGCAAATCACAATTTGGGTTATCCGTATGGGGAGCTAAAATATTCAGGTATGCACGTGGAAATGGAAATAGCGGGTGTGTCATTGTTGCGAATTGATTCAAATTTTTTTGTCACGTCGTTTTCTGTTTATTTCGGCGAGGCGTTTAGATCCGGATCTGGTCCGTATAATTTGACTCTCGTTACGAAATCGTTTTGTTTCAGAATGGTCAATTTGCATACTTATTATATTTTGGTGCTTGGAAGCATTGGTAGGTATAATTGAGTCGACGATTGATTCGATATGACACTTTGTTCAAGGAGCATAATGTTCTTTATTGTTTTGTGTACATTATATCGACAAATATTACATCTCTCAAAAATAATTTCCTTTTCTGACAAGTATATTTACTTCTAACAATGGTATGGAAATTTTTTGGCAAAAAATACAAGTGGGTCGTTGAAAAAATATAGTAATTATATCGATACTCTCTTACAAGTAAAATTTAATGGCTCTCTACATATGTACATGTAGAGGTAACGAACGAACGTAAAAGGACCCTTTCGATAAAACGGTCTAAAAGAAACAAAGAGCTACTCAAAGGCTTTTAAACCTAAGGTTCGTTCGGACACTTTTGTCGAGAGTTTAATTTTTTTACGATCTAATGGACCTTAAAATGCTTCGTTAATTTTTATTTTAACATTCTCATGAATATTTACAAAAGAAATATTTAAGATTCTCTGTATAATTCTCCGTAATTGTTAAATAAAGTGTAATGATATAATTTTGGAAGTAGACAAAATTACTTGCGAATACATTTTGCATGTTACTACCGAGCTGTATGTTATGTTATTTGTTGTAGTTTACATGTTACAGATCGTGTACTGATTTGAGTGTTTTTACTATTATTAGGGTAATAATTTAAGTCTCTTGTAAGAGACAATTCTTGGAGGCGTATACATACGTTATCTAGATGCCAGACTTACTAGGTTCCAGTTAATCTAAGTAAAATCTAAATTAGATTTTCAGTGTATTCCTATTTCGGTAACCATGTGTGAATCAACCAGTTGTGCAACAACCTTGTAAAGTAATCCAAACTATTACATAAGTAGTTGCAAAAACGGTTACAAAACTAGTTGGAAACACGGTACTAATAGTTCGTTATCTCTCTACGATACTTTTGAAACTCACACAGTTTGTATTAAATTAGGGGCATGTTTACTAAAGTATGTTTATATCGTGTAATCCGCATTTGTTCACTTGCATTGTTTGTAGTGCGCTTTCCTTTGATAACTGACACATGCGATTATAGTGAGCTTGGATTATGACGTTTTGATACTCATATCGTAGTCTGTTTTACCATTTTTGGATTCATTTCTAAAATGTACAAGGCCTGCTTTATAATATAAATATTTATGTTTTACAATCCAATGCTGCGTAAATATATTTTTTTAATAATAAGAGTAGTCGGTCAAATTGCAAATAAATTCATTTCGTACCTACTCATTGCCGCGAATGATACTTTTAAAATATGTAGTAATTGTAAGCTATAACTTATTTAACTAGAAATTGTTTAAAGTACGCTAGCGCTATGAAAATGAAATGCCAAATGTCATAATAATATTAGTTACAATGACTGATTTTTTTAAATTTTACTTGTTCCTTATACAGTTATATTTAGTACCAAATAAATTAATAATAATATGGAAATTATTAATAGTACAGGTAATAATTCGAAACAAACTCTATTTTTGTGTTAATAGAGTAAGGATTATTTTGCGGAAATCCATAATTAATAATTAAGCGAAAAGTAGATATTTCAATAGACCGTTGTCCCTATATAAGAAATATTATGATGGTATACCTACATGCAGTATGCAGTGCACTCACTGCCACTTGCTTTAATTACTATTAAAGTAATTTAACTTACTTTCACTAATCACGTGCATTTTTGAAATAAAAATATATATTCCTTTTATGATTTTGATATTTAGGTCGATTCACATCAGCGACAATGTGAGCACGAATATTTGTTTGGTTATGTTTTGTTTTGGCTATGGTTTGCCCAGTTTGCTTAGAGTAGAATGTGAACTGTACGAAATATTGTCAGGGCCGTAATGGAGTTAGTATTAATGTACGAAAATAGTAGAAAACAAAAGGTGGTGACTTTATAAATAAACATATAATTTGGTGGAAGTAGCAAAAATAAATTATTTTTGTAAAAGTGTTATAGCTACGCTCGGGAAATTGTTGGAGTTACAATGTGAAACACATCCAGACTTCAAGATTTTATTGCTACACAGAGTACTTACAAAAATAAAAAACGTTCGTTTCAATTTCGATTTGATATTTCCGGTTTCGACGAATTGAATTTTATTTTAAAAAACGTTTTGTGTCATAAACTCTCGTACCATAGAAATTTTTAGTTTACATGTCTGTTGATCTCTTTTTTGCGTGGAAACGGTATTGAAAATTTGAAGAACCGGTGCAATAAGTCCTTTTTTATTAATTTTGTGACGCTCGGAATGGACGTAAAAACATTTAAACTGTTTAGCATACAAACACTGTCTAAGAGTTTGTTTAATATTCATGTATAACTTAATAAAAAAATATATTAAATAAGTATTGTATCAAAGAAATATAATAAACTGACATAATGAATTATACCTTTTTTACATAAAGGTATAATGAATTATACCTTTTTTACATAGTAGAGTGGTAAAATATTTGTCGAGTTTCACTTAAATAATCTCCTCGTACAAATGACGTACATTGACGTCCCTGGGGATATGACATTCCTACCAAGGTAAATAAAAGAGTAGTGTAATTAAAGACATATCAGGGAGTTAGGCGGGGGTATCGTCGCTATTTTTTTTTCAAAAAATAAAAATGAACAGATTTGTTAACCATTTAAAAATTAACATTACAATGTTAGTCTAAGTTCAGTAACTCTATGACAGAAATGTATTATGTACTTTAATATTTGTTCAAGCAAAAGACTATATTTTTCATAAATTACTCCTAGAAACATTTACTGTTGCTATGTTCGATGACAATAATGTTGTCTTGAAATATGTGAAGAAGAAACATTTCGAATTTGTTTCTAAGAATATATGCTTGATTTTGGACTTGTTTTACATAAGATCATGTTCGATTAGGGCTAATATTATATAGATTATAGGTCGCTTAAAGTGAAAAATGTAAGTTTACTAAGCTCTTGTAGTGCAAAGCGCAGCGGTATGATGTAAATCATAAAAAGTTTTCATTCATAAAAATGCCGCATAAATCACCAAGTCCTACGTATTATATTTTATGCTTGAAAAGTAACAATTCAGCTCGACTTCACCGAGAAAATATCTAACTTCTAGGTTTAGAGAACAGACAGCAATCCACTTAGGAGTGCATTTCTCGGCGGAGAAATTTTTCACAAGCTGTTATTCTTCTGAAAGTTCAAAGTTTATCTGACTGGTTATATTAGATAAATTTTGCGTCGAACTCGTTCACAGTACACATTTTAAGTCATGGGCTTTTTACTAGAATCTACAGAGTTCTGATACACCATAAAAGACACCGTTAAAATATTGATAGATAGAGGCACCGTGCCATGGTTATTTCGATAGAAGACGTAACGGAATTTAATGTAAGCTGTGCGTTTTCAACGGCCATAACTTAGTGCCGCGATACGTCTTGGTGTCTGCGTTACGACACGTCTTGGTGTTATAAGAGAAATGATTCATTTGAGTACCTATTGTGAACAATACTGGATGTCAGTTTTGTTATTCATTTTCTAGTATAATTATTTTTCTATAATGTCATTGATCGTAAAAACGCATACGGTTTTTCTATCAATGTTGGAGAGAATGTAAAATCATGAAAAAATTAAAAATTAATCGACTCAAGAACCATAGATATTGGTTTGAATTTTATAATAAAAATTATAATAAATTTTGTGAACCTTTACGTAAAATTTAAATTACTAGCCTACATGGAAAAGTTTCGACAGTTGTATAGTCAGATCGTATAAATGTACAATGTGAAATATATGTACAAACTTTTTTAACGTAGTTTCCAGCAACCTGCCATTTTGCGGCGCTGGGCAGTATCACCGTGATTTTGAGTTCTGTCGCTAAGTAATCTTTCTTTCTTAATTTTTTCCTTTCATTTACAATGATATGGTAAGATTTAAATTGCAAAGTATTTCGTTTCGTGTTTAAGATCATCCATCATTAACATTTCTATTATTACGTATAGGAATTAATTAATCGATCGTTACTATAGGTTAATGTGAGTCCGTTCCTACAATAAATGTTTAACAGTAATTACATACAAACGTGTATTTAATAATTTCCTTCTACCTCAATTACGATTCCGTTATATCCTTCCGCGAGGAACCCACCTTGCTACGAGTACATTCACCTCAGAAAACTTGACGGCGAAGATTAGTGAGTACATAAACAAACTTACCCCTATCTTTCTTAAGCTTCAAAACAGTTTTGACACAACTCTGTTTTTCACTTTTCTGAACATTTAACTTCACATTCTTCCAACGATTTCCCGTTTCGCTCATGTTTGTGTGATTGTTTCTGTATGTATTTGACCGTATTTTAATGTATCAGTGTGGGACCCATGACTGACTAGTTTCCCCGACAGCTTTGACGTGAATAAACTAAATTGTTCAAACTTCGATGGTATATGGATATACAAACACCTCATAGTATTAAAAGTCTTGTTTTATTTTTATTAGAGTGCGCTCAAAGTGACTTGATATTTGGTCCATTTTCAATTTATGACGGTATTTTTTTCGGTACTTTTTTTTCCAACCAGTTACAACTTTATTAAGACTAGTTTGTGTCTTTGTGTTAGTTACTAATTTTTTATGTAAAACAAACAGTCACTTTATGTCCAGCAGTGATGATGACGTCATATTGTCAATCTTTCTGTTATTCCAATATACACAGAACAATGAAAATAGTCAAATATAAAAAACTGAGCTAAACGAAGGTACTTTTATCAAATCGGAGACGCCCTTAAACAATACCTTAGGGGTTGAAGTAAAATGAATAAATCAACCAGTGTACTTGAGCTATTTATTTATTGAAACTAAAGAATCTTGGAGCCGACGTAGTAAATCTCCTGCATGACACGCAATTTGGAAGTCTCACCTTCTCAATCCAGTATTGCATCAACATCATTAGACTTGTAAGCATAACTTGCTAAATATTTTTTTTTTTGGTCAATCTTGCTACACTTTATATTGAATTTAAAAATTACATTTTATAAAGACAAGACAAAATAGGCACTTGCTAGGCGAGCGTGCTACATCCTTTTTTCTTACGCAAGCCTATTTCTACATAAAAAAAATAAAATAAAAAAAATGATGGTTGTCCATTCACATCATGTCTGAGCAGCCAATTTACATCAACTACTGCGAAACCACACAACTTTTCATTTTAATAAACCCTACTCAGACATTTTCTCCCCAGCGCCTCGACCTCGTTTATGCTCACCGTGCTGGTCCAACCGTCATGAATATTATTAAGAGAATGCTTGCGGTCTCTATGTATCTTTTAATATTATTAAATTATTATACATAGTAAATATTAACAACAAGTTGATATTTTTTATTATGAAATATGAGCAAATGCATTTAGATTATTTCCACTTATTCTGATTACATTTGTCTAATGAAACGGTTACATATCGACCTAACTGGGCTGCCACTGGCTAATACATTACGCATTTATGTAACTAAACAATAGTCCTTAGGGGAGTCTATTGAAATACGATTGATATTAGCAACAATACAGTTATTTTTGATTGGAAAGACGTCCATGGATATAGTATTACTAATAGTTAAATACATTAGATACTTATAGGTAGTTTTGAAAAAAAAATAAAGATAGTAATTGGTAGTAAATGAACATTAGCGGTATTTCAAGCAAGAGCAAAGTAAACTCCCACGTTTCATCGATTAAATTTACATGTCAGCATGGAATAGGTTTCGAATTATTCTCACTTCTATTACAACTTATACTTTGCTTGCGTTTCACAAATATCGTACTATTTCAAAAAATACCGTGAAATTTTATTTCACAGATCAAGACTACAAAATCCACGGTTATCGATTCGAGTGTCGTATAAGGGTTTTATAGTCATTTCAAGGTTGCTATGGTATCATCAACGCCATTGGATTGTATTCCAGAGTATCATTAAATCTGACAAAAGCTAGCAATTTATAAGTGCCCTTTCACTAACTTTGGTTTGCAAAGTTCTTTGTACCGTTCTTCCAATAAGAGGAGTCATTAGACTTGAGGTTGACTAATTATTTTTTTTCGTATACTTAAATTTTTCGCGCACAATGTATTCCGAGTCTCTATTCAATTTTGTTCGCACGTAGCCTATGGGGATCAGTATTAAAAGCACAAAAGCCCTTATGAAAACCTATGTATTAATATGACTTAATCGAAAAGTCACATAAAGGTTCCAGATTTAATATCTAATGACATATTATTAATCTAATGATAAAGTATAAATATGTATACTATTTCAGCAGATTGACATGTAGTAAAGGACATAGGTCTCGTCGTTACTCTGCCTTAAGACGTAACTTCACGCCTGTAATCCCCGAAGAGGTAGGCAGAGGAATGCAGAATACTCCCACGTTTCACCAGTTACGTTAAGTCCCATGGAATAGGTGGTGAGCCTATTGCCATATACCGGGCACATAATATCCAGACTCCGAACCACTACTAGAAAGAAAATATATCAAGTAATAACAAAATAGTAACAAATGATATCAAAATAATAGTGAGCAAAGTATATCAAAATTAGTTATTAACAAAGCATAACAAAAGATATCAAAACAGTGACAAAAGATATGGAAATAATAACAAAAGATATCAAATTAATAACAAAGTAAATCAAAATAATAACAAAACACCTCAAAGAAATGACAAACAATTTAAAAAGTTATACCATGTGCAGTGTGTGTATGTATACATTTTACATACGCGCACGCACGCACGGATGCACGGATGCACGCACGCACACACGCACACACGCACACACACACTGTCAGCCCTTTATCGTTCACTGCTGGACGACTGCCTCTCCAATGGCACGCCACTTATCTCGATCTTCAGCTCTATGCGTCCAAATATACGTAAAGGTATTTGTTTTATTTTCATTGCCTCGCGAAATAGGCACGTGTATTGTGTATCATTCTTTTTCCGATCACAGCCGCGAACATTTGGTTCGCCGACTTTATGACTCGTTGAGAAAAACGCGAAAGACATCGCTTAGTGAGTAATTTATGAGTCTTTGGCGTGTACGTTGTATGAATTTATTTTCAAGCGCTACCATTCTGAAAAAAAAATTTTTTCATTGCATAGTTAAATCCCGTGAGGTGTTTAAGTTTTTCATCGCACAGTTAAAAATTCCACGGTTTTTATGATGATGTAATCTTACAGTAAACATTAGTAAAGGGCTTCGACAAAGTTTGTCGATTAAAGATCTAAGGGTTGTTTTATAAAGTTACCTTGATGCGAAGGAAGAGGAAGATCTAAGGGTTGTTTTAGAAAGTTACCTTTGCTCTATGCTATTTTAAATAATTCAATATATTACAAGGAAAAAACTATTACGGACATATAATAGAACTAAAATACCCGTAAATTGCTTCTACCTTCCTCCTTATTTCTTCTAGAGTCATTTAAGATACAGTAGCGTAATTATATTTTTAAAATACAAGAAAATTTTCCACGATAGTCTTACCATCTAAATTATCATTCATTTATCCCCGTTTTCTCCCTCGTCCATGCCTTTTAATTAATTTCTATATTATTTTAATTTTATTACACTTCAAAAATATAATACTCATACACATACCACATTGGCCTATGTCCAGCAGTGAACTGAAACAGGCCGGTGATGGTGATGATGATGGTAATGCCACATTAGAAGACTTCAAAATAATCCCTCAAGTATAATGTTGTACAAAAATGTTTTAGCCTTAGTATTACTACCACAGGCAGCACGTAGTCAATTAACATTCTGAGCAATTACAAATAGATCCGTTTCTCTCTTTTAATTTCGCAGAACTTTTATTACCCACAAGTACTTTATTCCACGTTTTTAAAATACGAATTACAATTCTATTGGAGTATTAAAGAATTCCTTTTGCTATGTTTCTGAAACATGTCTACTTTGTGTCGCATGAAAAGTAGAACAAAGTTGAGTGTCATAAGCATTTCTGTTCGCTGGGGACATGCAAATTCTTTCTACTATCAGTCTCGGTTTGGTATTTTTAAACTTTTGCTTTCTCCACCTACTGAACGCCCACAATTGCCTGCTATTCTCCATTGAATTTATTTTTAACAATGAACAATCCTTTTTCAACTACTAACAAGCCTGAAAGTTTCCAGTTGAACCATCAACATTTATAATAATAAAAAAAATGTTATATACCAAAATATCATATTTAACATGATGCTGCTTAAAGAATATCCGAAGACAAACGTATATTGAAACACCTCTTAGTTAGATTTGTAACATGTATGTGAATCATATAAAAAAAAGTATTATAAGTATAGAAATAATAAACTTAACTTGGAAGTAAATATCTTTAAACTCATTCAACAACATAAATAAAACGTTTACTTAATAATAAACAATGTATCCAAGTATTACCAGAACTTACATCGTCCTTAAAATTTACAAAAATATGAACTGCGAGGACCGTATTTCAGATAACTTGCAACCCTGTGTCAAATTATAGAAGAAAGTCTAAAGTTTCTTTTATAAGACTGTTCAGACTTAAAGACTTAAGTTCAGACGAACATAAGTCTGTACTTATATTGGTAGCGAAAGTACTCACATAAACTAGTAAATTATATATGTAGCTCAAACGTAACGAATTCAAGGAACGTATATAATATTACAACAGACAACAGATATTATTTTCTATATCATGTCATATTCATGATCTCTCCTTAATATTACATATTTTATAAAAAAGTCAATATTATAAAAATACCTCTTGTATGACTAGACAGTATTATATGAGGTTTTTATTAGACTTTTGTTGGAATACAATTGCTCATTATGTACGAAGCACTCATATAATTTAACTCATACATAATAAGAATGTCTCATACATAATAAGAATTATATAACTCTACCAAAATGAAATGCTCTGAAGACGTGAATAAGAAAATCTGTTATTATGATCGACATACATGTTATACTGTGGTTTGCGCCATGGAGGTATTTGCCCGTAATCACCACACTGGGCAGGCGGTTGGATGCGAAGAGCTGAAGATCGAGATAAGTGGCGTGCCATTGGAGAGGCCTATGCCCAACAGTGGACGGGACTATTCCCGTCTGATGATAACGATGACATGTTGTAAACAAATGACGCATAAATTGAGACCGACAGGCTCTCTTGTGAATGTTCTGCTTAATTGTACAGCATTTTATTATTTCCGAAAATTCTTATTATGCCTTAACTGCCTCGTTGGTCGTGTGGTTGCAATTGCAAATGCCGATCGGAAGATTCTGGGTTTAAATCTCGGGTCGGGTACCTACTATTGGATTTTTTAAATTCAGAATAGTGACTCGGAGCCCGAATCTGTGCCCGGTGTATGGCAATAGGCTCACCACCTTTTCCATGGGGCTTAAACGTAACTGGTAAAACGTGGGGGTGTACTACACTCCTCTGCCTACCTCTTCCGGGATTACAGGCATGATGCTACATTGAGTTACTAATTCCTTAACTGTTTAGTTTTCGCAATCGTTTACGAGTTCGCGGCGGAGACTGAGTCTCCGCCGTGAACTCGCTGCAAGCGCCGGGAGCTCATGAGGAAGGACCTCGTACAGGTCCGAAACTAGTCGGGCCACCCCGGCCTAACTCACGTGCGTTTTTCGTCTCCGCCGCGACCTCGCCGCTAACGGCGGGAGCTCATGAGGAAGGGCCTCGTAGAGGTCCGAAACTAGACGGGCCATCCCGAAAAACTCACGTGAGTTAATCCGGTACATATATATTGACAGAAATCATTAGGTATTAACGTGACCCTTACATACTGTAACGGAAACACATCAAGCACATTTAGGTTGCACTAAATTACAAAAGACATGGATTGCGAGACAAAACCCAACGACTACAAACCTTAACGAAGTTTCATTGAAGATATTATCTCGAGACAACATTAATAACTTTATAAGTTAATGATAAATCGCTGCTGTCATTTTAAATAGCCTTAAAACCCTCACTTTATACTTGAAATAATTTACAATAACTTCATCCTTCGCATTTATTATTTATTTTCTACTATAAATCAAATGAATATTGTATTACATAATACAATTCTGTGAAATGGTTTATTTATTTCTGCCTCTAATAAATTGAAACAATAAACTGATTTTAACAAATAGTACCAGAAATACATTATTCTAATAAAAATGTTTCACGTTTAAATTTTCAATTCTTGATTAGACTTTTACAATATGCGTAATTTATTTCTCAAATTAATATTATAGATCTTATTAGATTACCTTCGTTATTTCTTATCAACAACTTAACGTAACGTAACTTCACACCTGTAATCCCCGAAGAGGTAGGTGGAGGAATGCAGAACACTCGCATGTTTCACCGGTTACTAGAAAATTGAAATTAAAAAAATTTGTAGTGTTCGACCCGGGAATCGAACCCGGGACCTCTCAATCGGCAGTCGCACTTGCAACAAACACGACCAACGAGGCAGTGAAGTGTAATTAATATTCCAAATTTTATAGTTATGTTATAAATTTCTGAACATTTTATATTTTGCGAGTACACAGGATGAACATGAACTGATATTTTGACTCAACTGCATCAATCTTGACTGGAATAATATGCCGCTGTTATTATTAGACACGCAGATGATGGAGCAGCTGCCATAAAGCAATGTAATTTTACTATCCAAAAATGCAAGTTTACGATGTTTTCCCTCATAATAAATATCGCAAATTTTGAATAAAATCATAAGAATAAATTTAGAAGAATAAAATTATAACAACTGTAGACATGTATGAATAGTTTTGTTATAATTTCTTTTGTTAGACTATTATGAAAATCAAATTATACATACAATTAAGTGTTGCTAGAGTCTAGTTTCAAAATGTGTGCATTAAATTACCAAAATAGTTTAAGTATCGCATTTGAGTGCTTTTGAGTGCAGTACACCAGTAGTATTAAAGTATTAGGAATTGGCCGGTTCTGGCTCCGTGCCAGAATCTACGTATTTCTTGAATGAAAGGTGCTCACGACCGAAAAAAATAGTCAAATTCATTCAAGGTTTTTGACCACACCCACTACATTGCAAGTCCACGTCCTCTTTTAGTATTTCTAAAGCGTATAAATATACGATATATTGACGATATACGCAAAGTGGCGGGCAGTGGTTGGATGCGAAGAGCTGAAGATCGAGCTCAGTGGCGTGCCATTGGAGAGGCCTATGTCCAGCAGTGGAC
>DWDT01002596.1:0-13481 GCA_018245595.1 Microceris scylla | reverse complement strand
ATTTGAACCCAGGTCCTCACGATCGGTCGCTCGCAACCGAGTCGCGCTTGCAGCCACTCGACCAACGAAGCAGTCAAAATTTATTAAAATTACTATTTGAAAATTAAAATAAATTAACAAAAATAATGTTTATGAAAATTAATATGCTAAAAATAAAAGCATTCATTCTACGCAAAAGCATTATTGAGAATACAAATTCATTTAAGGCTCTATCAAAAAGCACAGGTATTATAATAGGTACTTACGACGCAATGTATGAATTATTATATAAAGTAGCTTAAAACTTATATATCTTGTTTATTTACTGATATTGTTTTTACAATTTAAAAGCAATATCATATTACAAAATTAATTAATGGATGCAGTTGGCGAGGAAGACTAAGAACTATCTTGATCAAATAGATCAGATATTCCTTTACGGGAGAGACAGGAGCCTCCGAAACCGGCGTGTATATATGAAGAGAGTTAAAAATGTGGAAGAAAAACATTAAATCTGTAACAATAGAGTTATTTGGTACTGGATGCTCTCTGCCTACAGCCTGCCTGCCTAATGATAAATAAAGAAATAACAAATTGTAAACGAAACTTTGACTTTGCATTTAAATGTAAGCGTCTCCATAGAGCGTGCAGCGAACAAATTCCAGCATCACATTCCGATGAGTTTTGAATAATTAAATCTGAACCAGATCTGGAGAAAAATTGATGGCGATCCGAAGCCAATCCCTATATTGAACGCGTGACTGGAATGCCCTATGACTGGTGCCGGAGGATCTCTGTTAGGCCTATTGCACACTGTAATTTTTGGAAATACACGATGTTGAAATGGAAAAACATTAGTATTCGATTCATGGGTTTTTAAGTGACATATCGATATTTGATTGTTTTTTGTATCAAATTGTAGAGTTATACTTGAATTATGTAATGTGTTTAATGTATTGCTTGTAGGGAATTTAATTTTATTGTAACTTTTCATAATTGAAGAGATGGAACGTAGTATAAGCAATTGTAAAGCATTTGTAACTTGTCATTCTTGAAAATCTGTATGACTATTATTATTTATTTGTATTACTTGTTGTTAGTTTTATTTGTTGCTCTATGCCTTTAGCTCTACCCCCTAAAGGACAACGCATTATGTATAACAATTATAATTGTTTTGTAAATTACACACTTTAAATGATAAAACTACCAGAAAAAATTATATTTATAATTTGTGTAACTATTGGGGTATTCACTGTCTCTTTAATCTAGTGGTTGCAAACACGACTGCAGAGTTTGGCGCGTCTCGATCCCCCCCCTCCCAGTCGGCCATTGTTGGCTTTTTCTATCTAGAAGTTCCTAGTAGTGGCACGGTGTCTGAGTTCGTACCTGGTGTATGACAATATGCTCACTCCTTATTTGGTACATGGTAGGACGTATAATATAAATGGTAAATCGTAGGACTGTACCACATCTTCTAACTACCTCTTCGCGGAATACGGGCGTGATATAATTTTATTGTTGCTTTGATATTATTTAGGTAGTGTGTCAACACCCTTAGTACGATATTTTCAGTATTGAGTGTACTTTCATGCTGAGCACTTCAATCATCGTATTATTCTTTAAACGCCATATTTTACCAAATATTTCGAAGCTTTTAATGCGTTTTACGTATAAAGCTCCAAATCTTCATCACGATAATTCACTTCATTTTTCCAAGATATTGCTATTTATGATTGAATTAGCGGTTTATTTACGCTTCGTTCAACATTTTTATACCAAAATGTTTAGGTAGGGATAGCCTCATTGGTTTAGAATTCAAGTTCCCTCTTCAGGCCTTCTGGGTTCAAATTCTGGCGCATATCTATTTACAGGAAAATATGCGTTTTAATATATCACTTTTTGTAACGATACAGGAAAACGACTTCCAAGCGATAGTCTGCCTCAAGGGGCGAGTGCGGGATGGCAGGCAATAAAATATGATTTGTAATTTGCTAAAATAAATGTCCATCGCCATACACATGCAGGTGACCGACAGTAAGGCGGCCGATAAGCACACTAGTCAGGTGCGGCGTGTGCTGTATTGTATTCATTTCGAATTTTAATGCCCGCTATCTGTTGGTGGCGACCATAACCGTCGCTATAAATTGCGTTTATTCGCGACACCGCATGTAATAACGTTTTCTTTGCTATTCTTACGTTTTATCTCGCCTTATCTCTATCCGTTTCTTTAGATAGCTCTCGAGTGCTCTTAGTTTTTATTAAGCCGACCTTATCTTGCAATTTTTCGATAAGAATAATATTTGTGTGTCTTTTATTAGACAGGTACATAAATACATCGTACGTGGAAGATCACTCCCGCAGGTCTCTCATACAGGAGTAGGTTAAACCGGAGAGTTAATACACAAGTGAGAATTCCTAAACAATTAATCTGATCATTTTTCTACTTATCTTAATTCGTTTATCTGCTCAATTACCCATGCGTTCGTTAAATAGTCGTTCATTCAGAGTGTTTCAGAAATACAACAATTTAAATTATGTCTAATGCTTTACGTTTCTGACTGCCTCGTTGGTCGAGTGGTTGCAAGCGGGACTGCCGATCGGGAGGTCCTAGGTTTAAATCCCGCGTCGGGTGCTATTGAATGTTTCTAATTTAGAATTTTTGTAGTTACTCGGAGTCTGGATCTGTGCCCGATGTATGGCAATAGGCTAACCACCTATTCCATGGGACGTAAAACGTAACTGGTGGTGATACGTGGGAGAATGCTATACACCTCTACCTACCCCTTGGGGATTATAGGCGTAATGGTATATAGAGTTACGTAACATAGATGTTATAAAAGACAATTTACCCATAACCAAGTTTTAACAATGCTGTATATGTATTTGTTTGCATAATTTTGTACGTTATATTCATGAGCGTGATCAAAATGGTTTCATTTAATGGGGCAGAGCGATGTATAGAAGAATTACGTTTGTATGTTGTACCTATTTTAGGTGTCCCAAATTAATATTTATGTTTCAAGAAGAAAGTTGTATTATATCCGCATTCATACTCATAATTACGAAATTGTAACTATAACTGCCTCGGTGATTTTAGTATCTAACGATAAACAACCCCGGCAGCGGGACATCTTAAAGTAAATCGACCGATAGTCCACTTGAAATCAATTTAGAAATGCATTACTGTGTCCTTTATTGGAAATAAAAAGACAACAGATCCAACATAGCTGCTATTCGAAGAAATAAATGGAACCTGCTTCCACACTAACAGTTGAGGACCTACTTTTACCTATCTATCAGTATAAGATGCTATAGATTGAATTTAAAGAACGATGCATGCTTGGCCCATAAATTTGCCATAAAATTGGATAAATCTAGTCAATCTCCACAGTTTTAGTTGCAATCTTACACATTCTATATTTTTTGTGATATTTTAATTCAATTTTAAAATATTAAAGCTATTCAGAACGGAAATAATACAAGTTTACCTGCATTAAACAGTTTATTGCTCTTAAACATGAGTATACTTCAGCTCTGAAGATATTTAAGGGCGCTTTAAAATCTTAATATCTCTCGAACAGCTCATATCTCGCGAATTGAGCGGTGACTTATCTACCCTAAGCTGCCCTGTTTTGCAACCCCCAGTGACTTACAATTGCCAAATTTTATAAGTACAAAGGCGATAAAAGGAAATTTACGGTGCGCTTCAACAACACCCCTGCGTTCAGTTTGAAGAAAATACCTGTTTAAGGGATATTTATTGTTAAGTTTGCACCCTTCTATTCATAACATTTTCCGTTAAAATTGCCTATTGTGCCGTCCGTACAAAAGTTTCATAATATTGCGAAGAATGTTTTTGAAATGAAAACTAAATGCTTATGAACTTCGCTATTGTATTATTGTCTCTTAAAATACTGCTTGCTATAACGGTGAAGGGAAACATGTTAAGAAAATTTGCACATCTTAGAGTTCGCCATAGTTATCTACGGCGTGTGAAGTCTTCCAGCCCGTGGCACACCATGGCTTTTAACCATTTTAATTGAAAAGCTTACCTGGTTTAAACGGTGGAACGATAAAGGGGTTGATGATAGCGGTTATAATCATCATCACACTTGGTCTACGTTGGTTTATTGATGGATCCCCTGTCCCCCCATCCCTGATCCCCAGCTCTCCTGTGCACTTACATGAAGGGTTTTGCCTAAAATCCGCAAGCTGCGCGTACAGCCTGGTCTGTTATAAGTAGGTTGTAACACAGTACAGTCAGATCAGCCAGCACATTGAGGAGGTTACAATGGGCCTCCAAGATGCAGCTTGAAACCCCTTACATAATGCCTAAATACCTAACTAACTAATAATTAAACACCTAACTTACCCACGAATGCGATCCTAATACTATAAATTCATTATATTTTAACGTAACAAAGGGAACAAAATTCTATAACGTTATATAGGTAGATTTTGCCATCATTCTCCCAGGTCTGAACACCCGCTCGCCAATTACGTCGTTATCTGACCGTCTAACTGAATAAAACGGCGGGCCGTTTCATCATTTTCGCGCTCCCAACTTTTAGTTAGTTTTTATACGAACTTCTGATTTACGACCGGCGGAGCATCCCTCCCGGGGTGACGCGCCCCCCTCTCTAATAAAGAGAACTTGAAAAATCACACCGAATTATTTTTTCGGGGATGGGACTCGGCCGTGCAGTGGAGGGGGGCCGAGCTGATTGTTAGATGATATAGATTGTTTGAGGAGCGTGTGGTCTAATGGATTAATTTGAAATGAATGAAAACTTTTATTTCTCAATGCGGTATAAGAAATATTCAGTACTGATAAAGTGGAAACAAATGTAAGAGATATGATATTATAATTTTCCTATTTTGTAACCGTAGTAATACTTTAGAAGTTGTAGTTAGAATTCGTAGTCCTTTTAAATGAAATTATAATTGTGTTAAGGTCCTTCTTGGCACACTATACGACTATTTATTTGAAATTATCTATGGTTATATATTAATTATGTTTGTCTCTCATATCCATGAGTGCCGCCGGCCACTTACAAACGCCGCCTGCTCGATGTATTCAATGAAAACAAAAGACAACTTCTGGTTGACAAGTTCAACACAAAACGAGATAAGTAACACAATGAACAGTTTATTTTATTGGTAGCTTTTTCTCCGAAATACGTCCGTTGGCGTTTTATTCGCCACCGTCTGAATATTTTACACCGGTTTCGTGTTTCAGTGTGTCTCTCTCGGTGAATTTACAGTGGCTTATATACAGCCGAATTGTTTTATGTGGACTGCGGTGTAAGGTACGCGATGAAACTTGCCCGAACAATTTACTATGGAATATCTAAGTAGAGCATTTACTTTATATCAAGAATTTTTTGAAAGTTGCTATAGGTAAATTAAATTGCTTGAAACATACGTATGTATTATTACATAATATCATCCGTCCAGTCCATTGCGGGGAAGGTTTATTTCTCCTACATTCATTACTGTTTTTTTACACGTTCGCCGAATTTCCAAAATCAACATTCATAAGTTATCAAATTAATGTACTGCTTCCTTGGATAAGTGTTTATAAACGGGAGTACTGATCTTGAAGTCCTGGCTTCGATTCTTGAGTCGTGAACTATTACATATTTTGATTACTTTTATCTACATGAAATTTTTAGTAGTATCTCGAAGTCTGGAATTGTGCCCAGTATATGTCAATAGGCTTATCTCCTATTCCATGGTGAGGCGTAGAACATAACAGGTGAATTGTAGGAGTGCACTACACTTGTCTACCTACTCCTTCGGAGAATACACGCGTGAAGGTATATAAAAAGTTTACAATTTTATTAACCAATGATAAGTTTAAGAAAATTTGAAAAAAAGCTGTTATTGAGGATATCAGAAGTCTTCGAAATCGACGTGCTTATATGAAGAAAGTGATGAACATAAAAAAATATACCAGGTCTGTAAGGAGGGGGGATAAGACATTCGGTTTCTTTACCTAACCTGTCAGAGGTCTAAGATGATATAACGACAACAATCTAGGTAAATTTAGAGGTCATGTAGTCGTTGGTGCGCTTCGTGTAATCAGATTGGCTGAGACGTTTTATTAAAGAAGGGTCTCGTTTTAAATATTTAACGTGTGACTACACCGACAAGTGATGGCGCTGACCCAATATTCGCCGCCGCCGGGCGCAGTGATTGATGGCTCGGCCCCAGCCCGCTGCGCTCGATTCATATCATTGCCGGATACTAGATATTGTATGGGAATTGACTTAAAGTTTGCCCGCAAAATGTGTACTATAATTTTTTATGTATTATACTAATATTTTAATGGTATATTTTCATAATGGCGTCAAGATTCTACCTTCCACTCCGAGGCTCCTATCTAGTGTTTATTCTTGGCTTGCACCTCCTTACAATAAAAGTGCGCATTTCGAGATTAATAATTACTTCTTATAACAGTGAACAAAATTCTTGTGAGGTTACTTGATCGATGTTACTCTTGACCCTCACCCCACGAACTTAGATCCTGGGGTCGATCCTCGGGTCGAGACTATTAGGTTTTTATAATTTGCATTTTCTATTCGTAGCACGCAAACTAGATTTGTGCCCGGTGTACATCAATAGGCACATTACCTATGCTCTGAAGGGACGCACAAAATAACTAGTGAAATGTGACTGTTTACTCCACTGTTCTGCCTAGCTCTTCGTGAAGTTACAGATGTGATGTTACGATGTTACCTTTTGTTCATAGTTATAATACAAATATGAAGGGTATTGGCCAGAAATAAAATAATTATATGAGATTATTACAGATTTTATTTCTGGATACACGTACAACTTTTAGATGGCTACCAGGCATCGGATGACAGAGAGCTGTCAAGTTCAATTGACATACCGAAGACATTATATTTTGACGTTCACTAACTTCCAACTTTGTGTTTTTCGTTTACAAATATGTTTTTATACACAAAAATCAACAAAATGTAGAATGTAAAACAAAATTATGTAAGTCAAATGTTAACAAAATCTAAACTCTTTCATTTCATTCATGCGCAACGCTGACGAATTCGCATGTACGCGACTAGTAGAGTGTAAGAATTTTAATGTGGAACATCGTGCGTCAATGGCACTCACAACAAAACGCGAAGCAAGGCCAGGCGGGGCTTTTTCAGCCATATAAAAGTTGTATGTTTTCAGCGAGGTGCATAGATTACAAGCGGGCGCTCGTCAAGAGCGACAGTAATCAGAGTGACGTGTCGCAGCGTGCGACCTCGCGACACTGGATGCGGTAATTTTTTTTTGACATATTGACATGTCAATGTTACTAACAATGACAGAAAACTGTTAAACAATGAATCTCTGATCACGGATGTAAAGAACTAGTGGAAAAATTTGAATATATTTGTAGCGAAACAAAGAAATATAGAAAATGAACGAAAAAACGTCTCGAGTAGATTTTTTTAAAATTCGTTAGTCCGGACATACAGAAAGAATAGCAGACGAAAGAATGGCAAAATACGTCACTGAACAGGCGTGCTTATAAAAATCTTTTACATATGTAAATGGATATACTTTACATTAAGTGAAGATTTTTTCTTATATTTTTTTTTCAAGTAAGGACCAAATGTCTAAGATGTAAATCTAAAAAGAATTGTACGGAAACTATCCAGTATTTTATTCGTGTTGTGCGCAAAATGGCAGACCAATATCTTTTTTATAGGTAATAGTTATTTTACATTAGCGCATCCAGATCTTCCAGGTTCGTAAAGGCACTTCGTTACGATGTTTGTATAAACCCTTATGCCCGATTCTGTGCGACTCCCTTTTTACTTCTTAATTTATAACTGCAACTCGATTTAGCGAAAAGCACTGCTTATCACTTACTACCCGCTACCCCTTCTTCGCTGAGGGTAGATGAAAAAATGGGCAGTCATTTTTGTTGTAATTAAAATTGCTCCTAAAATTTCATAGTCGTTACATATTTTTTAATTGACTTTTTGCAAGACTGTCCCGTTGGTCGAATGATTACAAGCGTGACTGCTCGCCGAGAAGGCCTGGGTTTAATCCCCAGTTCGGGTAATATTAGATTTTTCAACTAAGAAATTCTAGAAGTAGCTAATAGTGCGGATATATGTAAGCTATACATGGTAATAAGCACAACTCTTATACTATGCTGCGACCTAGAGTTTAAAATTTGGATCGTGAAAGTGCGTTACGCATATCTGCCTGCCCTTTTAGGGTATACAGACGTAATAATAAAAAAGCTGTTTAAACCTGACAATGGTAATTGTATGGCTTGATGTAAAGTAGAAATGAAAATATATATTCTTATATATGCGCGTCTATATGAATGTTTATAGCCGTTTGGCTGCCATGGAGAATGTTCTGCGTAGTTTGGAATCGGAATATCGGATGGCCGCCTGGGGAGATGATTCACGATATTTGATATGCAGGTACTAACATTTAACGTATTTGTACCTCAATTAATATAAAGCAATTTTAATAAACAAGTTGTATAGTATTGAGAAAGCTGCTGGTGGACAAGAAAAAGCTTCACAAAACGTTATATTCCTGTAGGTGAAATAATCCAAGATCAGCAAATACGAGTTCTAAACAACATACCGTCTGAATATCTCGGGCCCATCGGCAAAAAAACGCGGCCGTATATTGTATTTCTGATCACGACTTAATCGTAAATATGAAGGGTTGGGGCGCACCTTCTGGCAGCTATTGCAAAAAGAGTATAGCACTCTCCATAAAATATATCTAGGGGGCCCGCGCACCTATTCGGGTGAAACGTACGCAAACCTTCATCGGTTTCATCCTTCGTCTCGTTCTAAGGAGTCCGATGTGACGGAGAGAGTGGCAGCCGGCTCGCCAGAATAGGCACGCGGGAGCAGCATCTGGTTGTATATTACGTATTTATATACGGACGCCTGTTCCTCGCATATGTTCCCAGCTGTTTTATTCGTGTGAATAAAGAACATTTGCCCGTAGATATGTTATATCCTTTTTTGCGAGACTTTGGGGTTAATTAGATGTTGCTCGCTATGGAGAAAATGTTTACCTAAGGGCAAAGGTTTTTCTTAAACATTCTTGTTTTTCTTTCGTTACGTTTCGATTCCATTACACAGTGGCTTTATATTATAATAAACATATATTTTTAAAGCAGCTAAATGTCATGTCTTTCGTAGTCATTATTTTATTTGGAAATTTATGGTCTAAAGAAAACCGTTAAAGATCTACGTAAGATGTATCGCTCATCCATATCCTCTAAGACCAAAATATACTTAAATTGTAACAACACACAGGCAGAGATTTTACCACAGTAAAGTTAACTAATTTCTCTAATCAACATATTATATTAACATTATACTGTGAGCGTGCATGTGCGTAATAGTGCGCGAAGAAGTGATAGTCTTGTGGTTACGAATTCAGCCTCTCACTCCGGAGGTGCTGGTTTCGTGTAGTATTCCAACGATGAAGTAAAACATCGTTAAGAAACCTGCAAACCTTAGAATATATATAAAAAATAATTCTAAGGTGTGTGAAGTCTGCCAATCCCCAATTTAGCCAGCGTGGCAGACCCCGCCTTAACCCTCTCAATAGGAGAGGAGACCCATATTTCAACAGTGGAATAATAAATGGTCGAAAAAATATATATTTAAAAAACAGTAATACGTTTAATGTTTTTCTTACTTCCTTACTTGAATTAAGTTTCTACAATTTCATTATGCTCACTATTTTTAAACTGCTTAAGCCCAAATATCATGTAAGCGGTTAACATTAAAAATGAAAGTTCGCTTAGTAAGTATAATATGTTTTCTGTACGCCTCTATTTTCAGAAAGATAGGCAGGGGTATTATACTCCTACGATCCACCTTTTAAATTCTCTGTCCCACCGTGGAATAGGGAGTGTTGCCATATCCCAGGTATAAATCCATATTCAGTATTACTACTAGAAATTCTATCACCATGCAACAGATCACTGCCTATTTCATAGTGGAATATAATTATGTAGAACGTAACTGGTAAATCGTGTGAGCATAGCACATTCCTCTGCCTATCCCTTCGGATAAATACAGGAGTGATATTATTTTATCTTTATATAATACAGCAATAGACAAATTACAATTTTTTCGTCCTTTGTTTGAAAAATAGAAGCGAATCTTTATCTGACGCAACAAAAAAATTATGTTGTCGTAATGGAAACGGCATTTTCTCTGCATTTGGCTGTGCGACGAGGAATTTTAATTTTTTTTTAAACAGCGGCAACGCCACGTAAAGTTTAATGCGCCGTGTACGTCTGTCAAGAATAGGACCTGCCGTGACCTCGCTGCGAATTCTTCGGCAAAGGATTATGGAAATTGTAAAGAAAAATGACACAATCATCGTCCAATTAAATCCGGGAGGAAATAATCAGGGCTCATCACACGGCTACGATAAATCCCCCGCCAGACACAATGGCGAGTTCCTTAACTTTTCGCCCGCGAATAACGAGTTTTTAACTTTGTGGCAAAGCGAAAAATGTCTCTATCTCGGCGGGGGCGTGGCCTAATATACCGACGGTAGCGGAAAGCTACTTTAAAGTTCAGTTGATTAAACACAATACTGGTTTGTGTTAAAATTTTTATTACATTCAGAAATCGTAGTCTAAAACAACGGTGATAATAATGCTAAAAATGCTATGCAATATATAAGTATAATTATTTTGATATATTTTGCTACTTACGCAGGTGTATTAAAAGTAAAAGACATTTTTTTACGTCAACTTGATCGGAAAATTCATCGAAACGATTTTAGATAAATTAAGTAATGGTTAATTGTATTATAAAATAAGTTAAGGATAGAGGATTTCAACCCGCTGACATATTGGACCACTATTAATATTGACTATGTAATGTCAAAATTGCCAATGGTAACCTAATAAATTCGATTTGTAAAGCACAGTGGTGATGGGTTAGCCGTATGTGCAAAACAACCGAAAACCTTTTGGACTTACGAGTTTTGGAATAAAGATCGCGGCTCCGCAACCGTAGTGCAGGACGTCCACCGGCAAGGGGATGAATATCTATGAAAGCCTGCCAGTTACTCGATGTGTCAAGTTGGAAACAGTACATGATGACGATCATTAGAGTGGGCGCTAATACTTCAGTATCCAATACAAGATAATAATGATTATGATATTGAAATTTAATAATGACTGATATAACGACCAGATGTAGCGGTTATGTAAAATGTCGATGCTCAGATCATTGCTTATATCATATTGTCCAGGGGTCATTGATATACAATGATTATCTTCGAAGGAGCATGCCTTAACTGTACATTAGTATTAGTCATAAAACAGTTATATTTTCCACAGTTCGCCTCACTCGATTAAACAATAAACGCTCTCGCAGCTCCCTTGGGCCGAGCCTGAAGGGTGGCCCGAGGAAATTACAGAAGGAAAACGGCCCTACTTTCAATAAAACTGTCGTCTTTATTTAACAGGGTAAAAGTTATCTCGCGCGCCATTCTTTGCAACTTCTTCAACGGCAATGTCACGATTATCCGTGATTTTCAATATTTTATCGTCTTTTTATTGATCAACTGGTAATAACATTTTATATCGAAACTTTGCTATCAAAGCGTTTTGAGGTGGCACGGTTTATGTGGCCGCTTAATATTTCACCGCGCTTGGTCTGTTCCCGGAGAACAAACAGAGATAAATGGATGCTTCCGACTATTTTACTTTATATATTATGAGTATGTAACCGTATTTAGTATTACATTTTCGGAAATGGTTATTTTGGTATCCTCCACTTATGACCATTAAGACTGCCTGTTTGTTGCTGATATTAATGGTCGTTCATGTTAGTTCCTTTATCAACATATCTCAAAGCATATATCTTTAAAACACGCGTAGGACGCCATACTTCTAATATTTAACCAATTTTGAAATAGCATTGTAACAGAAATATAGACGAAGTCGCGAGTACATAGCTCGTTATAAATAAGAAGCATTTGAATGAAACAATTTCACACCAGAAAACTTGAAACAGCGAAATTAAGAAGGTGAAACTTTTTATTGTTACGCTCCTCAAGATTTATATTGTAGTCAGCGCAATATGGTGCGGATTTCAAAAATTTTTATTTTTCATCTCGCTCCATTTATTTCTTCAAACAGGAACACTTTGTAATGTTGCGAAAGTTCTGAATAAAAATATCTATCGCAATAAAGGTGGCGTGGTACGATTTCCTTAGAGAACAAAGCACATAACAGCATAGATTTAACCAGCACCCAGGACGCACAGTACCCAGGACTCATTCATACCCCTCCAGGATTTCGTAGACGTTCTTGATCGTTAACATAGGTGACACAAACCTGCATTTATTAACACACCACACAATATTCAAATTTTCCGTAAGTATAATTACAGATTTCAATTTCTATTCGTCTCAAATATGTACTTTTAGCCTTAGAGCAGAAAGATGATGCTTATTCATAATCTCGTCCGGTCTATAGTTGTCTATCCTGATCTACATATCTAGAATTTCTTGATAAGCTAAAACACCTTCTAAACAAGTGTATCAGATTTATTTTCCACTATCGTAAGTATCATCACCTTTCTAATTGCCGAAACCGGCTCAAGTGGCTTCAGTTCATGTTCAGCCTTGACATTCCACTGCGTAGAAGAAATTTCTTCCGCCACTGTGTTACCGTTCAAGGGATACTCTCCAAGTACATTTTCATAAATATATAATAGAAAGAAAAGAAGAAAAGACACGGAGAAGCCTGTTTGAAAACGTCGGTCCACGGACGTTTATTAGCCCACATTTAATGTACAGATCCGAAATGATTCCTTATGATGTATACTTGTGTACACATTCTACTTGTACTTATTATATCAGTCTCAATTATTAGCCTGTGCACTGCTGGATACAGGTGTCCCCCGAAGGGTTCCATAGTTTCCATTCAGGGTATATGGGTCGGGCATCACAGAACACGGCTTTTCACACCGCCTACGCGGCTCCCCGTAGAGGGTCAGGGCGTGTAGGTATGCTTAGGCAGGCCGCGTCATACCGCGATCTGTCAGCGCCAGGCTTAGTCGCCTCTTACGATACCCGGAATCCCGGGGAGGGTTGGGGAATGTATTCTTTCTACGGCCCGACACACATAATAATCACATACGTACGAACATTCATGTTTGTATTTTATAATAACATGTAATAAATAATGATAAATAATAATCGACCCATTTATAATTCCACTGTTCAAATACGGGTCTCCTCTCATATTGAGAGGGTTAACGCTGGCCAAGCTGGCCAAGAGCCGGTCAGCAGACTTCACACACCTTAGAATTTTGTTTATATTATTTATTTTTTATTTATTTATTTAAACTTTTTTGCTAACCTATAGCTAGGTTACAAAGGGCGAAGTTAATGCCTAATGGCATTCTCTACCAGTCAACCCAGGGTGATGGCGAGAGTAAGTGGTGGTAGGCACAACAAAGCCG
>DWDT01002595.1:0-13482 GCA_018245595.1 Microceris scylla | reverse complement strand
TACCGATTATTATGAAAATTGGTATATATATGTATTTGTATGTTGGCGTAGCAATGCGCGCCGGGTACAGCTAGTAAACAATAAAATCAACATAGATAACCAACGATAATGCACGATTCTATGCATACATAATAATTTATTTGAGCAATTCTTTTTGCGTAAAGGCGATCTTGTCCTCACATTGTAACTAACTACAAAGAATCCGGACAGCCTTATGATATGACATTTCCTTGTTTCTGAGAAAATCTAGAGATCACGCTCACATTACCTAAGAATCCAAGAGACGTGCAAGGTCCGAGAAAATTCTGACTGTACAAGATTTTTCCACGCTCTGACGTTCCTATAATAAGTTCTTATTATGTTATTTGCTTTATGATATAGGTACTGCCTTTGTCGGATGCAAAATTGCTCATTATGAAATCCTGGAAGTGAATTATCTGCATCACAGTTAAATGTATTCTACATAAAAAATATGTTTATAATAATAATTAGGTATTACTAAGAAATTCATTTCAAACCTATGACTTTATAAATATACCTAATCATGTTTGAAATAATAATAGTATGTGAAGCAAAATATTTGCCAAATTAAGAACATATTCATAATCAGGGTGTAACATGTATGCACTACAACGCCCAAGGAAATCGAGAAGAATCTTCGACCCAGATATAAAAATAGAAATACGAAACAGTGTGTGCCGTCGCCATGCGCCGGCTTTCTCGGAGTCAATTCTAACCTATAAATTATGTGCATAATGTAAAATCGGGAGAATATTAAAATTAAATATACGATCGAGTGTAAATAAACGTCTAAAAACGCGCAGTCATCCAAAAATAATATAATTGTGATACGCATCTCATCATGTCCGAAGAAAACGCAGGCTTTTTTAGAATATTCCATGAAACTATAAACAACTCTATATATGAAGAGGAAAAAACCAATTTTAATAATTTAGAAACAAACGCGAAACGCGCAACATATTTATGCAACCTATCCGCATTAAAGAACTATAATCTTGCTTCAGAAGTAGAAAAGTGTGCTATCGGTGGTGACTTTCCTATAAAAAAGGATTTGGAAAAAGCGCGGCTATTAAAAGATGAAGGCAACAAAGCTGTTCAGAAAGGTGACTGGAACAAGGCTTTGGAATTATACAGCCACAGTCTGATTTTTATGCCGAAAAAGGAATGTAAGTAGTATCTTTAAATAAACATGCTTCGTTCCAATATTTCAACATTAATACTTATATGACCTAATTTCTTTGAAAAAACCCAACAATAAACAAATAAAAACTACTAATAATCATCCTTTTTTTTTGCTATTTTACAGCAGAAGAACTAGCAATAGTATTGGCAAATCGATCAGCGGCTTTAAATCATTTGGAACTGTATGAAGAGACGCTTGCAGATATTCGACGCTGTCTATCACTTGCTTACCCTCGGCATTTGAGATACAAAGTTCAAGAACGAAAAGCACGAACCCTTCTCGTTTTAAAAAGAAATCAAGAAGCGATCAAAGCCTTCCAGTAAGCCTCCAAATCTATAAACCTAATATGCCGTGTTGCTTACGTGTTTGCTTGTGACTCAGGTGTACTTTTAAAAAACTAAATATATCTAAACTTACAGGAAATTAACCAGTTGTATGAATAATTCTCGGTTTTTTTTAATAAACAAATGTAAATTACAAAATTGCAGAGATACGATAAGCGCTCTGGACGAAGCTAACAATTTGGATAAGGAAAAGAGACAAAAAATGAGAACGGATGCGAAACTCATGTTGGAAATTTTGAATAAAGGACTTGTTTTAGCTGGAAATCCCAAAGACCCTGAGCCCTTAAATAGAACACCGCCTAAGCCAAAACTACCGGGAAAATATAATACGCATTATCCTGCTGCCTCAGATGCAATTCAAATTGACTATGAGGAAGTAAAAGGAAGATTCGCAACCGCTTCCAGAGACATACAAGCTGGTGAAATATTACTAGTAGAAAAACCTCACAGCGGAGTTTTGCTAGGCGAATACTGCAAGACCCACTGTCAACACTGTTTCATTAAGTACGTGAAAAAAAGCTGTTACACTTTATTCCATTTGTGCTTCCATTTCAGTAAGGACTGGTAAAATTCTTGTTTAAACGTCAATGAACACGTTATATTTAACTCCTTATTTAAATGTTACCTACCTACATGATAAAAATTAAATACAATTTGGTTCCATGCATTTGCATCGTAAAATGTTTTACTTGGAATCTGATTCAAATATCTTTTTTTTTGTTACGTTGGAGAAATTTGAAGAAAAAAACCAAAAATGCCTCGTTGGTCGTGTTGGTTGCATCTGCGACTGCCGATCGGGAGGTCCTGGGTTCGATTCCCGGGTCGAACACTACAAACATTTTCTAATTTAGATTTTCTAGTAGTGGTTCGGAGACTGGATATGTGCCTGGTGTATGACAATAGGCTCACCACCTATTTGATGGGACTTAACGTAACTGGTGAAACGTGGGAGTGTTCTGCATTCCTCTGCCTACCTCTTCGGGGATAACTGGCGTGAAGTTACGTTTACGTTTAAAAACCAAAAATGTACATTGAATCTTTGGGGTACCCATTAAAACCTTAGTCAAATGTTTTGGAATATATTCTGACATTAATATCCTATTAACATTTTTTTAATGTTTTGCTAACAATCTGTTCTTGTTTTGAATAAGCGATCCAATCGTCATGAATTTTTTTCAGGTGCCCGATTCCATTGGCTTGTCCAAATTGTCCTAACGTCATATTCTGTAGTGAAAAGTGCCAGGAAAACGCTTTAAACTCTTACCATGGTTACGAATGCCAAATTCTCCCACTTCTCTGGAAATCTGGTTGTTCTATAACTTGTCACATAGCCTTACGAATGATAACTCAAAAGAAAAAGGCTTACTTTACTGAAATTAAAGATTTAGAGTCTAGTCCAACAGGACCATATAAAGTAGGTGATTACAAAAATGTTTATAATTTGGTTGCTCACGAAGACAAGAGATCAAAACAAGATTTCCTACACAGAACACAAATGACAGCGTTTCTATTGAAACTTCTGGAACTTACCGGATATTTTGATGGAAAACCGAGAGAGACAATTGTGGAAATGAATGAAATAAAATCTATGGCCATCGCTGAAAAATATAATGAAGACATCGCTCTATTTGGTGGATTACTACTAAGAAATCTGCAAGTCCTTCAATTTAATGCCCATGAGGTGTTTGAATTACAATGTCCGAAACCGAAAGTTGGCCGAAATATTATTAAACATGATGGGAAATCAGTATTCTTGGCAGGTGCTATTTTCCCTACACTTGCCTTATTCAATCACTCGTGCGATCCTGGGATAGTAAGGTAAGAATAAAAGTTAATACTAAGCCTCACATTTACTTAAAATTTTCCAGTAATCTTTTTCATTATACACTTATTACATCAATAAACGCGAAGAATCGAAGAATAAATGTACTTTAAAGTCGTCATAAAGTTTACATTTTCAGCACTAAGTGGGTAAAACACGTTACAAGGATAAAACACACTTGTTCGGGATGATGAATGAATATGAGGATGCATCGATGTGATTATTTAGAAAAATGCTCCTAACGGTTATGGATGAGCCATAACCGTTAGGAGCATTTTTCTAAATAATAGACCTTTAAATATCTCCACGTTGAGCACAGATATTTTCCGTATGAGGCAAACCTGGAGGATACAAAACTGATTAACAATTCCATCCGAGACCGACTACTTAACTGCTTACTGCGTTTTGAAAGACAAAAACGACTGGGTAATTTTATCATAGCTGTCATCCATATGGTGACCGCATCCAGAATATAGAGCTAAAAAGTAAACTAATTTAAATATATCGAGATCTCATTTATTTATTTCCTTAGGTACTTCTGTGGTTCGTACATTGTCGTACGCGCTGTGAAAAATATCAAAAGGGGTGCAGAAGTAGCTGAAAACTACGGTCCTATTTTTACGACTGTACCAAAATCGAAGAGACAAGACGAACTCAAAGACCAGTACTGGTTCGACTGTACTTGCTTGCCCTGTGAACAGAATTGGCCGCTGTATGAAGACATGAACGAAAATTACATGCGATTCAAGTAAGCATATTTTATAATCAATAAATCGAACTCGAGGCTCTATTCGACTTCTATTACATATATCTGACTATATTAATTAATTTAGCAAGGTGTATGACGAAAATATTGTAAATATAAATGTAACTTAAGAAACTGTTAGGAACCCTAATTTATAATGATACAGGGATTTTTGGCTATTTGACATAGTAGGCTATATGTATAACATCCAGGGGATATAGGTTTCAAATCCACGTAGACGGATGTATTAAATTCGATACTAGACGATATAACTTGAATCTTATATGAATTAAAGTCGAATTTAAAGCATACTTTACATGTAAAAAAGATATCTGTGTCAACTGTTTTATTATGTCGAAATATTTATACAAGTTTGTATATTTATATTAACCCGTAGGTGTGACTCGGACCATCCCTGTCTAAATGTTATTCCCGTGCCTTACGACTGCCAAGATTTCATGATGAAGTGTGGATTGTGCCAACAATACACGAACATACTTAAAGGGTTGAAGTCACTTCAAGTGAGTACATTTTTATTGAATTAACAATCGTATACAAAATAATTACATAACAAAATAGTTATCTTTATAAGTATAAAAAATAAACACTGACGACAGTTATGACTGCCTCGTCGGTCGTGTTGTTTGCAAGTACGACTGCCGATCGGGAGGTCCCGGGTTCGATTGTCGGGTCGAACACTACAAAATTTTCTAATTTAGATTTTTTAGTAGTGGTATGGAGTCTGCATATGTGCTCGATGCATGGCAATAGGCTCGCCACCTATTCCATAGTGGGACGTAAACGTAACCGGTGAAACGTGGGTGTGTTCCGCATTTCTCCGCCTACCTCTTCGGGGATTACAGGCGTGAAGTTACGTTACGTACTGACAGGTATAAAATGAGGGTAGTGTTGTGTCAATTTCAAAGTAAAATGTAATACCGGCTATTCGAACGTTACAAGTAGCTATAATAAGGCTTATCTTAAAATTTTCGAACAACATCAGAAGTGCGGGTAAACAATAGAAATATGTAAAATGTTTATTTTACAAAACCTTTTCGATAACCATCCTGCGCCTATAAACACAGTTCAGGCAACATAAAGAAATGCACTAATGCTATCATTATGTTGGATACGTCCTACAAATGCATTGACATGTAACCCTTTAATATTTTTAACAGCGTCAAATCGTTTACGCGATCCCGAAATTTGCTTATAAATGAGCTGTATGTAATCGAAATACCTACTCTAATCCGTTAATTTCTATATAAATGTTGGTAAACTATGGTGAGTACCTATAACATAAGAACACATTAAGAATACGAATATAAAAATTAATTTACGAAAGACAAATTGTTCAATAAATATAAAAATCTACCTAAGCTGGACATGACACAAATTTCATCCGTAGACATGTTAGTATACATATATTAATGAACAGATAAAAGTTTACATCAATAATGTTTTTTCCGCGTGAATTATACATTCGTTTTGGTAACGTGCTAATCGGTCATGTACCATAATTTGTTGATTTTATCATAAAAGTAAATATAACGTCAGAAATTAATGTCAAACATACAAATGATACAAAAAAAACATACAAATAAATACAAAGTGGGAATTATTAACTCATACGTGTATTGGATACATATGGGAATTATTAACTCATACATCAGTAGGATACATTTTTTATCATTTATTTTTTTAGTCAGGTAAATAAAATTATAACTCATTATCATAATATCAATGAATACAAATGTCATTGGGTTCTGGGGAGGCTTAGATTTCAGTACACCATGCTGTTCCAATAAAGAAAACCTAGTTTTTAGGTACTTCTGTAAGAATCACTGGGGCAGATTTAAAATACAGTAAAACAGTTACTTAAATAACATCATCACAGTGGCCACTCTTAAAAATTTCACAGTCAAGTAATGCGTCCAAAATTACTACACAAAAGTAAAAAAAGCAGTAACACATTGTGGGTCCCGTTAGATTTGTGATGTAAGTAAAAAACCTCATGTGTTATCTCGCCTATTGTAGGTACTATATTTTGTACCTTAAAAAAAAAAAACAAAGTTATACTCATTGCAATAAATATTTATTATAAAGAAGCATTCATTTGGGTAATGCTTTTACAAGTCTGTTATAACGTTAGTTACAATTCACTCATAACCATTACAAAAACAACTTTTAACAAGTGTTTCGACATATTTTTGTCATATCATTCAATGATTTATTAAGTTACAAAACCAAATATTATTAGCTGAACCTTCCAAAACCGTAATTCCATTATATTCAATTTGCGACAAAAATAATAATACTGTTTAATAATATTCATTCATTAATATATGTACATATATAATATTATTAAGAATACAAAAGATCAATGACAAAACCTGTACATAATTCTCAGTTCAGTTCAGTTTCTGCCTTAAGCTCATCCATCTTGTTCCTTTATTATCTCAGCAACGGTTTTACATCCCACGGTTGCTGATAGATGAAAGATTGCTATCTAAAATCTAAATTTTGTTCTTACTTTGCCTAACCAATGGCGTAACATCTTAATACTGCCCCACTTCAGTAATGATGAATACAATTTCAATACATATAGATACCATATACAACAGTGTAACAAAAAATAGTGTCATTTCTAAATGTGCCATCAGCAAAGTCATCAGTCTCTGGATCCCAGATGCACCGGTGGCCGCTCTTCGCGCCGGCACCTTTCAATTCCATTATTATTGTTTGCACAAGGATTTTATACCTGCATGCAAATGTCAAACATTCAATATTATACATATGATTTATACATTAACATTTAATAATATAAACATTTAATGTTATATATTAAACAAGAGTGCATATCACTATACTAAGGTAAAGATAGCAATGACAACCCTTAAAGTTTCTGTCAATAGTATAGTATAAACATAAAGGAATAAATCCTCTTGAATTATGGGAGTACATTATTATGCAATCAAATCCTACTAGTTAGGACGATGGAACGATAAAATCTAAGAAATCTGTTTATGCATAGAGAGAAGTAGATGCTCTGAGATGGTAAAGGGAGTCGCAAATGATTGTCGATGGTAAAGAAAGTATGTGGCTTAGACCCAGTGACCTATTATTTTATATTTGAAGATAAAGAAACAAACAGAAGTTAATCAAACAATATTATTACCTTTTCATATCCAATTCCTGGACTCGTTGACGTACACCATTCGAAATTGCCTTAGCCCACCGTGCAGCCTGATCTGCTCGGTACTGTCGGTCCAAAAGTTGTTCATGCATTGTTGCTATTATTATTTCACGAACATTTTGAGATTGAAACCTGAAATGAAATTCTACAACTTCAAATCAAACAATTCTACTAATTGATGCCATTGACCAAAATGTATATATTTTGTCTACAATTGGTACAGTTAGCACCTTGTTCATGACCTTTTGTGGATTCAAAAGCTGTGTAAAATGAAAATACTAGTATAACGTATATTTTACAAAAATACCTCTGATGAACCACATAGGCTGTGTCTTTAACATATTTTATTGGATAAAGGTCCTATCATTATAGTCTTATAAAGAAAATGGATTATTAAATAATAAATGCAAAAATATTGTTCTAAAGAAAATTACAAACTTTTCCCCGAGCCCTGGTCTCACTTCATATTTTGGAGGAGCCAGAGGTTTTTCGACTTCAACTGGAGTAATCACTGCTTCACTTTCTACATTGCCTACAGCTTCTTCTGCCTCTTCGACCACTGAAACATGAGCATTTGTTATAACTACATTTATTAGAATACTGATACTTTTTTTTCAACTTTAATATCGATAACATATATATGATCGATGTCATAAATAGTCTGTACCTTCTTCCTCATCAGCCATGTTAAATTAGGAATCCGATAATAGAACACACCAACTACCTCTGTAAATAACAAATGAATATGTGATATATACATACATACATCATCAGCCTGTCGAAGTCCACTGCTAGACAAAACTCTTCCCTGAGGTGTTTATGGTCCATAATACCCAAGCAGAACATACAGCCTCTCCTTACATACAAACTATGGCCTTACCCCTCTCAATATGAGAGGAGACCCATATTTCCACAGTGGAACAGTGTGATATCTATAAATGTTACAGTAGAAATAACTAGCAGGTACAATCAATTTCTCTATTTACATTCTCCAATGACCCAAAAACATAAAAATATATCATTGACTATTTTTTAGATTTAATCATAATTAATTTCTAGCCCCTTATTCACCATTTTATGGATTTTATCAACAGGATACTGAAATACTGTACAAGCTTGGACGAGCTGCTATGAACGAAGGCAAGTATGGAGAAGCAATCAAAAAGTTTGTGGAAACTCTGAAACTCTATGATCAGACACTCTCACCACCATACCGGTCTTATTATG
Source organism: Microceris scylla (assembly GCA_018245595.1). Classification (NCBI taxonomy): domain Eukaryota; kingdom Metazoa; phylum Arthropoda; class Insecta; order Lepidoptera; family Hesperiidae; genus Microceris; species Microceris scylla. The sequence continues at coordinate 4,944 of DWDT01002595.1, read as the reverse complement.
ACTGTGTTCAGGATTTGAGACGTTGTATGTTAGCATTGGGCAACTACAGCATTGTGTAATAAAGCTATTTTTGTTGTAATTGAGTTTGCATAAAATTTTTTATTTAATTAATTTAATTTTATTTGTATTAGTTATAGAAATAAATGTTTTTATGACATATTTAATTACTTCATGGTTTTTTATTTATATACCTCCTTTTCATTAACTATCTACATATGACTGAAGAAAGTAAAGACTAATTCACACTATATAGATTTTATAATCATCACCATCGTCATCAGCCTATTGCCATCCACTGCTGGATATAGGCCTCTCCAATGGCACACCACTGAGTTTGATGTTCAGCTCTTCTCATCCAACTACTGCCATTTAATAATATGAATATATAATAATATACATGCATAATAATATGTATCTACCTTAGACACACATACATTTATACATACATACACACACACATAATATGTATATCTAACGGCATAAATGCCAATGAGTAGACACTTTTCAAGATTTCTAAATAAATCAAATAAGCACTAAGAATATAAGATTTAAGACTTGACTATTGTGGTATTATAAAGTGACCATAAATTATATAAATGTGCTACATTCTTCAACATTAATTGACAGTAAGTATATAAATACATGTTAAAAGTATCATAGTGAAACCGTAATTTAACTTTTAAGCATTATTCATTGTTTATTCACATGCAAGCAGTGCTCTTTGATCCCCATCCCACATAGCTAGTATGTCGATTAATTATGGGCAAAAATCTTCCAACTGAGGCCTATGTCGAGCAGTGGATATAGATATGCTAATGATAATTCCTTGTCAATCAACTCCTAGTGCTGGTGAAAATTTGGTGTTGACAATTATGGTACTGACAATAGCATTAAATATTATAGAATATTCATTCCTATAACATTAACATGTTTAAGGAAAGACAGAATTAAATGAAAAAAATTATGTATTGAGGGACAATACTTTTCACTTAATCATAAAAGAAAATTGATTTCTTTCTTAGCTTTACAGAAATATCTTTGCGTAAATCAGACCGATTGCCAATTGAGGAAAGTGCTGTCAGCCATGGCCTATCTAACGATTACAGCCAATCAGCAAAATTATACAAGTTGTGTAGGATTTAGGGACTAATATTCTACGCCTATTAAAATTTAGGCTTCAACACGTACGGTTGAAGCTGCATGATACGAAAGGTCCCTCCTCGAGCCCGGAAAGTAACTTCTTAGGTTTTAACAGCTTTAAATTTTATGCGAATGATACACTAACCTTGTTTCTGTCCCTTTTTAGTCAATAAATCTGTTTAATTTCCATATTAGGTATTCAAAAAGTCTTTACCAATATTCAATTAATACCGATGTCCAATTCAATTCTTGTATAAATATTATTCTGATTTGACGTTTACGTTTTACCCTTTCAAAACAAATAAAGCTTCTTTTGAAATTTGAGAGTAAAACGTGATCAGCCAATGGAAATATAAATGTCTCCAGAATAGACGGTATGTTTCCAAATATAAATTTTTATATTACGTTTTGGGTTTGTCTCTATTAAATCAGATATTTTTAAATTAACATTCGTTGCTAGGTTAACTATACAACATAACGAAACAACAGTACAACACGGAATTCTAACGATATTACGCACAACTTTAGGTCAGTGTTTTATTGAAAACTTTGAATATTAAGATGACTCGAACTAGGACTAGGACTATTTAACTTGCTAATTTATTCTATACATAGAATGGGTGCGGTAACTTTTGTGGATATTTCTAAACATCCTGTAATATTTCTAAACGTTGCTATTCCAACAGATAACAAATATTTCAAAAATTTGAGTGACATATGATTATTTTGGTTTACGGAACAGTCTATAGAAAACATTTTTGATATTAATGTTATAAAATTCATTCACTATTTCACAATAATGGCGACATATGATAATAAAGCTTGGTTGCTTAAAAATATAAGAGATGCATTTATCGCTACAGATGATACTGGTTTGTGTGAAACCGTAATGGCAGGAGAGAATTTTTCAAAAATCTTCCAGTGCAGAGCTATGGAGGACAAGAAGCGGTTAAGGGAAGGTACTCTTAGTATGCCGAGTACAAGTAGGGGCAGAGAGCTAGGTACAGGTGATGAGGATGATAGAGAAATTGTAACACAGTTTGATCCATATCCTGACATGGAAGACAGTGATGAAGATGACCTGTGCGGGAGCTATATTCGTGATGAAGAGTTTGGAGTCAAAAGGTGATAATATTTCTCCATTAGCGTCATGCGGTTGCGACTGTCAGTGGAATGTTATTTAGACCATATAGATGGCTTATCAATCTTATACTACCTTTATATGGAACCCAGACAGGAACAAGGCTTGACTTTTTGTCAATATGTAGTGAACACAATATTCAAATCCAGTTCCTTGGTAACAGGTATAACAAACATAAAATGGTATTTCTACCAGCCAAAAATTCGAACCACATAAAGTATATGCATTACTCTTATTTGAATTGTTATGTTTCAACTTTAATTGAATCTTTTTTATTATTTAATTATGTTATATAAGGGGTGTAAGAGTGTCCATGCTCTATCTTCGGAACCCAAGCCTATCTCATATTCCTGCCTCATCCTGCTGTATAGCAAAGAAGGATCTAGTAATTGGCCAATTACATTATAACACACCCTACCTAGACATTTTTAAATGCCTTAACTACTGCTACATAATTGCATAGATGTTAATTGCATAGATGGGATTGCTAGGTAAATACATAGATTGGAAGCCCCAGTGAACCAACTGTTCACTGGGGCTTCCAATCCTCATGCCCAGTATGGGGAATAGAGGCATAAACCCATTTTATTAGGATAGGCCACTTTATGTTCTGCAGTAAACTGAGAGAGGCTAATAATGACAATTAGTAATGTTGACTCTGATAAACCAATTGTTGTAAAGGATATATAATTTTTTCTATGTATATTTTATTGCTTTCATTAATTTGTACAAATATATTCAGTATTAAAATGAGATACTATTTTTCTTAACTAATTGTATATCTGTATGCATTCAGGAACAGACCAAACACAGCCCTGAGGCTGGACAAAAAAGAACAGGCATTAAAAAAGGCAGCTAAAACAAAAGTCATAAAATGGGAAGATACATCCACAATGCTTACAACAGAGCAAGTAGAGGAAGCATTTGTTAAGTTAGAAGTGAAAAAACCTGAGAAGCAGAAGTCCTTGCTAGCTGAGCAATTAGATAAGTGTCCTGAACTTCCACATCGTCAATATCTAGAGTATGCAAAGTTTGATGGCACAGCACAGATGAAAATGCCAACAAAGACATTTAAAATCTTTATGACAGTGCTTCCTGAAAAACATCAAAATTACCCAATGATTGTATGTGTGATTGCTAACTCAAAAATTAAGGATTTAATCGGTTTCATATGCTATAAATACAGGTAATTTGTTTAATGGCATTTGAATAGTCTGCCTATGTTTTGATATTAATTAGTTGAAATTTTTCAGAGCAATAAATATTTCTTGACAAATGTTTCCGACTTACATACTTAAATAATTTTTTTGAATTTGTGAGGAACTAAGCTAATATATATTCCGATATAACAATGTTTATTAATGGAGGACTGTAGTTACAAATAATGTTAATATATTTATCTATATTCTGGTACTATTTGCAGCATAGAACATCCAGATGTGGCCCTTGGGTCAGTGCACGACTATGGTCTATGTCTTGCAGAAGATGATGGTGAAGTGGACTGGGCATTCCCTTGTCTTGATGCCAATGAACCATGCTCAAAATTTGGATTTCCTTGCCTTGGTTTAGTTGACCTTAAGACTAAAATATATCAAGTCACAACTCCTATACCAGATATTGAATTGCCATTCCACATTGGACCGCCATTTCCCTTCTTCCAAAAACCCTCTGATTCTGGTCAAAGTCACTTAAATACATCCAAACAAAGTGCAGATGATACTACAGACCTTTTCAAAAGAGCTCTAGATGAAGGTACCATTATAATGTCATTTTTAATTTACTTTAATAATAACAGTGATTTTTCAAGATTTACCCTAAAACATGTGTCCTTAACACATCTGTTTTCTTTTTTAATTATAGCAATTCTACTAGTAGAAACTGTTTTCTTTCTATTTTTCAGATGTAAAAAGATTCTCACAGTTGGGTCCAGCAATAGCTGATGCACCACAAGAAAAAATATACAGAGTGAATTTACTGCATAAATTACGTGCAAATACACCAGTACAGCTTAGTATATCTTTGGATACAATAGAGATTGTACCTTTTCTTGCACAAAAACATGCATTTTGGGTATGTATTACTAAGTTAATATGAATCAAATTGGTTGTAAAACTAGACTATATCAAAATTAATAATTTCTTTAATTTTCCAGTCCAGGCCAAAATACTTTCGACATCATATAAATTCAATAGCCTGGTGTCAGCTGTTGGAAGCGAAAGCAGGTAGAACTACATTTAGAATAGTATACTCGCCTAGTCATGACACAGTATTAAATGATCGAATTAGTTCAGGTAAGGATATAATTTGGTGATATTATTTGTATATTTTTTTCTCTGTTGCAGTATTCTTTGTTGCTTATAAAAATAATATCCCAATGGAAAACTTTACATAATACCCAAATTTTTAACAGAGTATGTTATTTATATATAAGTACTATGTTATTTATTATAGGAACTTTTACCCCAGCTTTGTATATATGTGTGACAGGTGTAAGGAGCCCAAGCCAACCTCACCTGCACGTGGTACACCCTGCTATAACAGACGAGGCTCTGGTGACCGCCTGATTGCGGTATAACGCAGCCAAAATTTTTTTTTTTTCAACCCATTACAATTCCACTGTTGGAATACGGGTCTCCTCTCATATTAAGAGGGTTAAGGCCATA
>DWDT01002594.1:0-13483 GCA_018245595.1 Microceris scylla | reverse complement strand
AGTTACGTTTACGTCCTATGGAATCACTAGTGACCCTATTGACATACACCAGACACAGATCCAGCCTCGGATTCACTACTAGTAATTCTAAATCGGAAATATGTAATAGTACGAGACCCAGGATTTGGAACCCAGGACCTCCCGATCGGCAGTCGCACCTGCAACCACTCGACAAACGAAGCTGTCAACGAAGTAAGGAGTATAGAGAATGTTAACTGATTTTAATACAAAAATGACTATGTTAGAGAATTGATGTGTCATTAGCACTTTTTAGACCTAGAAAAATAACTAGAATAGATATAGAACTACTAAAGTATCCAACTTTATGTTGGTCACAATCGCACGAAGTATTGCCACTGTACTGTTGGTCACTAGGGTTCAGACGGTCTTCGATAGATTTGTCGCTCAAATAAATAATTATCCATATGAGATATTTGTCTGCTACTTCCAAAACCTACACTATTGATACTTAAGTCAAGTAAATTAAAACTATTGATACCTAATTCAAGTAAATTCAAACTATTGATACTTAATTCTCCGCAATTCCACTTTTTCGCGACACTAAAGCTCGTGAGGTCTACGTGTAATGTAATTATTATGAACTATTCAAACAGATTAGACACGTGGCTCAGTAGCGTCAATGCACATACAGACTCAATAGTCCACATTTTATTTTTGATATTTAAGGCACTCTTTTAGAAGAACAGCAACACTTGCACTCCACACGTGCGGACCAGTTCCACTTCTAATAACCGGACCAGGCACCTCCTGGAGCGTTTTTACAAGATCATCATCATCATCATCATCATCAACCCTTAGCAACTTTCTCATCTCAGTTCAAATTTAATCTCATGGAGATTCATGGTTCTAAAGCTGTTCGGGAAATCTAATCTCTTAAAGAATGACTTTGAATTCGAGTCGCTTATCGGTCACCGCCTCGAAAGCGGCAACCTACAAGGCAGAGGTATAACTTTCCATAATATTTATTACTCGATTTTCCTCAGAACTGTGGGCTAGGCAAAACTATTTTGCTGCCTCTAATGTTTAACCTGGTCAACTGATTGTCGGTCTGAAAGAACTCCGTGTCTTCTTTTGTGGAATCATTAGAAATTCAGTTGCGTTGTGGGCTCTTCTTGAAGAAGTTCGTTATAGAGTGCCCCTCTTCAAGAATTCAGCGAACAAGTGGTTTTGCCTTGTCACCGGCTTGGCCTCAGTTGATGACAATTTGCGAGTGGCTATGTAATGTATGAACCACATTTTTCTTTTAAAATCTCATAAAAAGTTTTTAAGATGTGTCTCTCTTTACTAACGTTTTCATACTTTACTTCAGTAACGGTCAAGATATCGCATAAAGGAATCGATGTCTTGGATTTAATAGCAACTTACAAAAAGCAGACTTAAAAATTACGAATATACAAAAAAGTCTTTACAATTACTTAATGACAACACATAAAAAAAAAAAACCATAAAATTACAAAATAAAGAATATAAAACTGCAGAATCTAACAATTACAAAGAAGAAAACAATAGAACCGACAGTTACAGAATTACAAAAAACAATTACAATTATAAAATAGTTCAAAAATCACAAATCATGTTTCCTTGTCACTGCTTTATTATATATGTGTCTACACAAGTGTTATGTAACGTTTTATTATAACCCACATATAACGTCACTGTCACGTCTTTGGGGGTCTATTTCGCATTCTATAATGGTACGGGTAAATAATTTTTCTTTTTCCTCCTTCAACTTGCGACGAAGTGCTAAGTTTCCACCAGTTCCTAGGAGGACAAATTTTAAAATTACCACTACATACTATAAATAAGAGTCACATTGAGCCTTTATAACAGTCAAAGTAAGATAGTCAGCTTGAAAAGCCTCTATATACCTACGTCACTTACAGTTTAGAAAACAATATTGACGCGTTTTCTCGCGAAATAAATAGAATATATCTATATATAATATAAGTTAGTATCATCCATAAGAAGATGACACACGCTTTTCTCCACGCGCAATCACGTTATCATATCAATTGGGCCGATAGTCCATACTTAAGGCGGGGCGCGCGTCCTCACCGATAGACAGTAGTCCGCACCACGAGACAAGGCACCGCACTCGCACGTGGCGCACGCAGTCGCACTCCCATAGTCGCCATGTCGAAAGAAGCTTCCGTTTTCATACTGCGGAAAGTCGTCATAGACTCCGTAATCATATGTGCTTGTGAGTTTTTCATATTATTATTTTATTAGTTGTTTCAATTCGTTTTTTTATTTTAGTGTTCGAATAGTATTGTGTACGATTAATATATGATTCGATATGCCCTGTTAATATGTAGCATGTTAATAGAAACCGAGTAGGTAGAACGTCTACATATACGAATAAAATAATATATTATACTGAACAAAAAAAAATTTTATGTCATAAATCAATTTTATAACGTCGATAAAAAAGATTTAAAAGTATAAAGGGATTGTTAACATGCTATAAGAATAAAGATTTTACTAATTCATTAGATTAATGAAGTAACTACGATAAATGACTTTAAAAGCCTTTTAGTTGCAATATAAGTTATTCAATATGAAAATTGTGATTGACTCTTTTATCGTTAAACATCTGAATAGGGACCGCCTCTCATCATGTGAAGGCTATAGTCGACTAGAATGACCGAATGTGGCTTCACACATATTGGAGAATGTCATGGAGAGCTGTAAGCTGTGTGGGTTTCCTTACTTTATTTAATATTTCTTTATATATACGTTTGTTTATCTACTATAGCCTTCGAACCCGGATGCAAGATTGCTGTTCAACAGCAAATATGTATAACGGCGATGGTTTAATGTTTTGTATTCCCGTCCCCCCTCCAATTGTCCTGGGTTCAAATCCCAGCGCGCACTTTACGTATAGAACTTTATAAAGAAAATTAAAACGCCCATAGTTTTGCGTTTCAAGATAGAATAAACTCACTGTAATAATGAAGTAAAGATTGTAAGGAAACCTGCACATATCCGAAATTTCCAGTAAATTATTTGAATCGTTTGAAATTTGCTAACGTGTGCTTGGCCATGGTTTTAACATGTATATAGGTGGCCTGTATATAATTGAGGAAAGAAAAAGGATTCAAACTGACGTTGTCTATGATCAGCGGCGAAATATGCATAAGACAGTAGAGCGAGTCAATAGTAATTCATAAATCTAAATGACATGAAATTTGTTTATCGAAATAGTGAGCACGAGCCAAGCCACGGGCGATAGATAGTTTAAGTATCATACATGATCTATTGTCGTGTGAACTGACACCCAGTGCACACTGGTGCTGCGGCACGGAAATGATTAGACCAATAACAAACAGGAAACTATCGTCTCGTACCGTCTCGACCTCATAGATCGCGTTGTAAACAAAATACACTTTATTGCATTCAACATATAACCGTTCATTGGAAATAAATATAAATACTTAGAATAAGATATGATTTTATGTTATTTATTTTATTAATCTGTATCTACATAAATGTCCATGTACATACACACATGTGTTTTGTAACATAATACGCAAATATAACGCGCGTATCTTGTTCACTATAGAACGGATACGAAGGAGTTTTCTTAGCAAACATTTTTACATTGCGATATAGTTGGACAAAACATAAATATGTTATTATTTGTGCTTAAACGAACAGACAATTTAAAAAACTTTTGAGATTTAAGTACCTACCCCGACTTTTCATCATCACCTGGGTTGACTGGTAGAAAATTCCAAATGGCATTAAGTCCGCCCTGTGTTAACAACAAAAAATGAATAAATAAAATAATAAAAGAGATTGTAATCTTTAGCTTTTGTTTTAAATGAATTTATATGGATACCTACATGAGGAAGATGCTGCAGGTGTCAGTCCTATAGTGATCTTTTTGAACCATTCATTTCAATTTTTAGCATCACATTATTTGTTACATTCGAGTTACTTAAAAGTATGGAGTAAATAGGGTTATGTTTTAGTTTCTCTTTTATTTTCCAACGGTTTTATATATAAAACGGCTTAGAGTATGCATCTGCAATCTATAGAAACAACATTTACACCTCTATATTACGCAGATAGTGCGCTAGTAAGAAATCTTTTGGAAATACCCAAATGTTTAAATACCAACCCAAATGTGTAGGCTGTTTAATAATAGAAATATATAGGCCTTTTCATATAATGAATTCAAGATAATGATTTTTTCCAGCTTAATAAACTGATAAAACATATAATATAGATTACCGACATCTAATTATTTTGTTGTACTGTAAGAATCGCTAAGAAATATCCCTGTGTTGGTCGTTTATTTATTTAACTTTACATCACTTTTATCCTTATAGATCTAACTTATTGCACTAGAGTGGCCTTATAACTATCAATATATTATAAATATTTTCGGTCATTTAGCGGGAAAAGACTTGACTCTACTTTGTGTCTTAAATGTAAAATTACTTGTTACAGTGGTAGCGCTAATCTACGTGACGGACAGTGCATGGCTGCAGTTCAAGCGAGGTTTCTTTTGTGGAGATGAGAGTCTCATGTTCCCGTACCGAGATGATACGGTCACTACGCCCATGCTGAGGATTGTTGGTCTCGGGCTGCCTATTTATGCTGTAAGTTGTAATAAATAAATTATATATTGGGACATCTCTACATGCGGCCATTCGTTCCCAAGTAAGTGTCAAGAAAGCTACTGTACTGCTAACCAGAAGGCTGATAAAATACTTACTAAGATATAAATGTATATTAAATAAATATTTATTTACATCAATATATAGTACGAAAACTTGTGCTCATCACACAAATATTTTTTGGATGGGATCGAACCTACGACCGTCGACAACTCTACAACATTTAACAGCTATTACACTTGTGGCCAGCAGCTTATCATGACAAGAGTACATGTAAAACATTCAACTAACATTCAACTTGTCTTTCTTTACAGTTCCTAATATGCGAATGGGTGCTACTCCGTAAAGAACAGGATAGTATCCCGTGCGGTTTCTTCAAAATACCACTCTTCCTCAGGAGCTTTTATTGTACCCTGGTATCCTTTGGTCTCGGCACCTGCTTCCTGGAACTAACTACGAATGTCGCCAAGAAAGTTATTGGCAGACCAAGGCCTCACTTCTTTGATGTAAATACAAATTTATTTATTACTTCTGAACTTCGCCCTTTGTCTGATGTAAAAAACATCTGAAGTCTAAATATCGAGCAAAGACCGTCATTTGATAAGTACTTCATATATTATGAGCTTCAAAGTACGCTTCGAAAAGATTTGTTTCTACGACGATTTACTTCTATTAAAAGAGAAAAGTTTACGTCCTAATTATGTATTTATACATGATAAAAATTAGTGTGCAAATTTTATGTTTCGTTTAAGTTTGTATTTTTATTAAAGTAATTTTAGTATGTAGAGTCATATAGTTAAACTATGTATTTTTATATTGTAACGTAAATTCACGCATATAATCCCCGAACGGGTAGACAGAGGAGTGTAGTACACTTCCATGTTTCAGAAGTTCCATTTGCGTCTCTTGGAATAGGTGGTGAGGTTTTTATATTGTTATATAAGGAATTTTAATGTGTTTTTATTTTTCTTACTGATCGTATCATATTGTTCTATGTAGAAATTATTAACAAACGGAGAATTGGACTGGAGATTTCAATATACATATTTGATGAAATTTCTTTCTAGAAAAATACGTTAACGTTTATCTAAAATCTTATAAGCTTTACTGGCTTACTGGGGAATGAAAATTATTTTCATCATTTTTCAGTTATTCCCACGTAAAGCACCTTGAAAACTGCCCTTGACAAATTCATAAATTAGCTAAAATTGAACATATTTATTCTACCTACACATACTCGAACACTAATTTGCATATAGATAGCAAGTCGTTATTGAAAAACATAAGTTTACTGAACATTTTCACGAGCCACAGATTAACTGAGTGCTTAGAAGTTCCTAGACCCCACGCAGCAGAACGTAACTGATAAGAAACATGTTATCAAAGGTCGTAACACTGTCGAGTCGCGCCATACTGAATTATATTTTTAGTTTCATGGAGGAATTATTTATAAGTAATTATGACATCAGATTACATAAAAATAACACACAGAGTCGCCTTTTGAGAAATAAATCAATGACAAAAAAGAACAACAAACACAAATACTCTTGTTGGTCTTTTGCATACGAAGAATTTTAAGTTTATCTTCAGTGCCTTGAATTAAGGTTGAATGGCTTAACATTAATTCGTATGGAAGTGCTGCAACCCCTAGAACGTACTTCAGCCATTCGTAGTTATTATGAATCAAAAGATGTCTTTCATTGAGATTAATTAAATAAAAATTGTTTTCCCAGCTATGCCAGCCCTCAGTGAACTGTTCAGCGGTGGAATGGCAGCATAAATACATCCAGGCCGGCCAGTACACTTGCTTGGGGCATACCCCGGACAATCAAGCCAAATTCGACGACATGCACATGTCTTTTCTCAGTGGCCATTCTGCATGGTCCGCATTCACTATGCTGTATTTGGCTGTAAGTAATAACTAACATTGGAGATCTTTTTGTGTTAATTGAATGAGAAAGAAATATAAAAAATGCAACTGGTACGTTAATGTTTCAGACTCTTAAATTCGGTTTTAAAGTAGATACACTTTGACATGAAGCATTCTGACTTAGTTTTTACTTGTAATATGAGATCGTTGATCATTTCTAGACGGTTACTATACAACGTTTTAAGTGAGAAACAAACAGAAAATGTAGATTTCACATAATATGTTTAGCTACAATAAAAAAAAAAACTGTTTTATAAAAAAATTTTACACAACTAACTAAATAAAAACACACAACATTGTAATGGTAGTTATACCAATTGGTTCCTAACACGACGAACTTTGACGAAATTTTAAGGTTATTTATATACATATATGTGATAATCCCTTGTCTGTGATTTTCTGAACTACCTTCACTTCCAGCTATACCTAGAGAAGAGGATGATCTGGCGCGGAACTCGAGTACTGCGGCACTCGCTGCAATTTGGCGCTATCATGCTTAGCTGGTTCACAGCGCTGTCCAGGGTGTCTGACTACAAGCACCACTGGAGCGACGTGCTCGCCGGCTACTTCTTGGGCATCACCCTCGCTTGCATCATGGTCAGTACATTCTTTATAGGTCAAATAATTTATTTTTAACGCAGCATAGTTTTAACTTGCGAGGATTTTTCTCGACCGTTTTATCATTCCACTATTGAACACCGGTCTCCTCTCAGAATGAGAGAGCTAAGGCCGTAGCTCGTTCAGCAACTCGCACTTACGAGGATAAAAAGTTCATAAGAAATTGTTAGTTAAGATATTTTCTTATCGGTATCGGTAATAGATTTGGAGTTGTCGTTATTTGAGAACTATTAGTAAAGTTTTGTTTTCATTTCAGTGGACTTGGGGCACTACGCTAATAGAACCGAAGAAGCAACATTCAATTCTGCCTCAAAACGATATATCTCTGTCGCCCCACCAACAGATGGAGCTACCAGCGTGATATTAGCACTTAAAAAGGAACGGAGTGAAAAAAGCTTTAAAACTGCAATGAATATCAGATTTTATTTTTATTGTACAAACATTAGATTCGAATATAAGGGTAGCTTAAATTAGAATAAAATATATTTGAAATATTACTACAAGTATTGTTTAAATATAAAATTGTGTTGCGCCTTCTTAATAGTAATAGCAAAGCGTATTAGCCTGCGATGTTTTATATGTATCTAATGTGCGCATAAGTTACGGTTAATTTCTATACTAAAGCATAGAAAAAAAGAGTTTCTCGTGTTAATTTATTTTCCATTCATTAAAGTAGAGTCACATCGCTAAAACGAACTCACTGAAGCTTTGTAATCCTCTCTTAAACATTACCAAAGATATAATTATTTTTTATACGTCCATTTTAAGCGTGTTTACGTGATTTTTAAAAAGTGACAAGGTTTTAACAATAACCTTTATTTATGTTATATAAGATACCAAAACATATTGCATTTATTATCATTTTTATTTGCAAATAATTTTTTTGTGAGTTTATACCATCAAGTTAGGTGTAATGACGAATATCGGAATTTAAGATATCTTTATTCATTAAACTAGAAATAAATGTCATCGTACCATATTTTTACTGATAACTATAACAAGTCTATTGAAAGAAGTAAATGTTTTTATATTATTTTTGTTACAAGACTTCGAAGCCTATATGACTGTCATACATAAATCTACCTATTTTTTGAAAATATGTAATAATCAGTTTACGTATAAACTAGTCCAACACTTGGAACATAACCCTGGACAACAACCCTTGAATTGGTCAGTAGCACACGGAGACGGTAGACCCAAAAAACTGAAGACTTGGTTGCGGCGGGTTTCCGGTGTTCTGTGCCCAGCAGTGGATTTCAACGAAGCGATATAACGGCAATGAGGGTGTAATAAAATGTATGATACAAGTATTTGTTTTTATTTTTACATGCAGAGTAAGCTTACCTCAAGTAGGATTGCAGAAATAGGACTATTAACGACAGTTAATTAAGGCTAGTAGTAGTAGTAGCAGTAATAATAGGCATTGCATTAATTGGTATTATGACTAAAAAATAACAGTTAAAAAAATAACGGTATGATTGTATGGGTGCATTTAGTATTGTTTAGCATCTGTCCTATTTGAAATGTCTGTCCTATCTGAAGTTTGTCGCAAAACTTAATATATTTTGTCGATAAATTTTGATTTATAACGCAAATTAAAATTCCAATTCCTTTATCAATAGGTAAGTAACATAATTTTCTGAATGTTCAACTGAAGATTCGTTGAAGTCTTTTACATTACCTTTCTATGTCATAAATTTTACGTAGAGTTCCGGAAAATACTTTGTAGAAATATTATAATGACACTATGATATTTAAAAAAAAACTTCGTATTTCTATTTTTATCGATTTAATCGGTGTGTATTTCAATAATAAATGCTAATTTAAATTATTTTATAATATTATGTAATACATACTAATTCTTTTCTTTTTATTAGTTATTATACATTTATCAATCGTCACCCGTCAACATGTTTCTTAAAGGGTAGGTAGAGAGCATCGAGTTCTGAATATCTCTCTATCTTTACAAATCATACGCGCTTACCATATCAAATTTACCATTATCTTCGTAGAGGCAAGCCGGTTTAAAAAAAAAGCTTCTGCCTGTTATGTAAGGTATCTAGCGTTGACTATATAATAATAATACGTAAAAAACGTAACATCACGCCTATATATAATAATAATATTTATTATTATTCTTTCATTTGAATAAAAATAGCATAAATTGTAAGAGAGAATAAAAAAATATTACTTCGACTTGTGAAGAAAAACCAACGCTAATAAATTTTACCTGTTTTAAGGATGTAGAGTCAAAAAGACGTAAAGGATCAAATAGGTAGAGTCTAAAAATCTTTTATTTGTTAAACACTTATGATTCTGGAGATTTTGGAATTTGTCATATAACTTTACATTAAGTTAGTCAGCGTAATAATAACTGAGAGTGTAATTTTTCATTGGAAAAGTGGCAAGCGAGTCGTAGCTGCCATCCATAGATGTCTGCAATCGACCTCAAATAGAACTTAATAATATTTTAGAATATTGGATAGGCAGTCCTAACATTTATAACAGTTAGTGAAATATTTGTGTTGACATTTTACAATCGTATCGATCTAGTTACTAGTGCCCTAACTACTGGGACATTGACCAGTAAAAAATGAAAAAAAGTAACGATGAATGTAACTGATTATAATCTTTTTAGAAAGAACTCGGCGTTGAAACTCTTGCAACTCTTTAATGAATGTGAATGGTGAACTATTCATCTAGTACTAAATTTTACTAAGCGTTTGGAGATACTTGGAGATAGCGTACGTTAAATGGTAGGTCTCGCATATTATCAACATATAGAGAAATGTAAAAGTATTACAGGTTTTCAGGGCAATTTAAAAATATATAAGAAGTAACGCGGGAACGTGCGCTCTATCCAATCAAGTTTGCAGAGAATACCATTACAATAGAGAGCTGCTAATTGACTTCAGCACTACGCAGTCAAGATAGAAAAAAATAAACTAGTGTATCATATATACCGTCAAATGAGACAAAACATCATCATTTCAAAGTATTGAAGTTCACTGGTGGCCATAGACCCCCCTCTACGAAAAAATCGAGGCAACTCACGGCTTTCTGTTTTTGAAACACAAGAAAAACATACTTTTATATGCTATCGTAGCTCATCTTCGAACATACATTTATTTCAAACCGGCAACGTATAAGTATGACTTACACAATACAATAATACGCACGATTGTAGCGTATAGCCTTACAATTTCACAGATGCCACTCACCCATACTGCTGCCCGTAGTGATTCTTCACAAGTCACTGTTGAACTTTGGTCCTTATGCCTCAGTTAATAAGCTATAGAATCCTTTATTGAGTGACGATGGAGCACTTACATTGGTAGAGTTTACTTTCTCCGGCAAGCGATTTAGTTCGGAATGTCCGATGTACTGTCCGCGCTGCTTCTTCCACCACTGGTTACCATAGACTAAGTTTTTTAAGATATATTCAATTAGGCGTCATAAAATTCCCAATAAATTTTAAGCAGATCCAGTTAATTCTAAAATCAATTTAAATAACACGTAAACGATATTTAAATGCGCGGATGAGCAGCGGAAAAACTTCTGCATCTGTTCTACCGCAAAGTATAGATAATGATGCTTCATGTCTAACTGAAGTCTTGGGGAATTTTATTTTTATGTGATATTGGATACAAATGTCTATGGAACGCGATGACCATTTAAAAAGACCATCTACCTACATGCCCACTACTCCGAAGGGTAAAATAAATGTTCATACATATGTATATCGGTGGTAGTCGAGTGAAAATAATATGTTCCAGGCGAAACTTGTAAAAACTGTGATAATTGTGACATCACAAACAATATACACATACCTAGAAACTTGGACATGAGAGTCCTACATTGAGATTAAGGTCTCACAGCGACAGCGTTGAAAATCCACTAACGCGGCTCACATAACCTGTTTCATCGAAAGGCTCTTTGTCGAGTTGCCGCGAGCCCGGCCGTAAACAATCGCGGGCAGTCTTCGGCCGGCCCCCGCGAAAGCTGCTCGCTGTGTGCGGCAAGTGACCCGACAGGTGTCAATTAGAAAAAAAATAAACCCATAGACAAGATTCGTTCGTGCTTGTTTTTTAAAGTGTACGAGTACCGTTTTAATTTTTCCGTTACGCGTGTGCCAGTGGTATTGTGCTGTGAAATCGGATGGTGCGATGCTAGTGTACCCCATCTAGAGATTATTATGGACACGTAATTATTTAGATCAACGTTGTAATGCTAAATTTCACTATATAACCGTAACTGCATAGTTGTACTTCATAAGGAAACGTCTAGTTTTGTTTTAGCCGTTAAAATACGTGAATAAAACACGAAAATAATAAGCATTTCGTCTTTCCGCACCTGCGAAACTAGTTTCGATGAAGTCGCAAATTATGTATAGCACCCAAAAACAAAGACGTTAACGTCTTATCTCTTTGAAACGTTTACAAAAAACTACTACAAACCCGCATTGAATACATAAGAAATGTAACCGCCATTGTATAATAGACCTAAATTTGTTTTAAATACATTTCAAAGTTCCAAAAAACCGGTTTAAAGTATACAAATACAAGTAACCTTCGATTTAAGGTTGTGTTGATAAGCTGAAACATTCATGCACTGAATAACATTTACGTTTTCAAAAGAATTACATTTTTAATTATACCTTTTGTAATAAATAAGTCGTTTTGTTAAATAAAAGATACTTACATTAATTATTAAAAGAATATTTATAGGCACATTGCTAATGAATGTAATAAAGTAATAAAATCTTTTGCAATTTTGCTTTCGTCGCAACTATGTAGATTAAACAACTATGAAATACCTTTATCATGAAGTCGGTTTTTCATTTAGATATAACAACATAAACATACATACATTAAATAACTAAGATATAAAATAAACCAGCTTAAATATCCAAGTCGCGTCCATACTGCTGTGCGATGATACGCACCGGTAAACATATATAAAAACCTATGCTAAGAATTGTCTGCTATTTTAATACTTCAGGGGAATTAAACTAATTTTCCTAATGTATAAATAGTATAAATAAATACAACTTGAAATCTGTATTACCCCGAAGGGGTAGGCAGGGAAGTGTCGTACACTCCCACGAATCACCTGTTATGTAATACGTCTCATGGAACAGGCTGTGAGCGCGTTGCCATGCTGACACAAATCCAGTCTCCGAACTACTACCAGTAAATTCAATTGAGAGAAAAATCACTAAAACCCGACCCGGGAACCGAGATCTAGACTAGAACAAAAACATGAAGATACTGAAATAGTATTTACATTTCGAGCGTGGAAAAGTATAACAAAATATTTTACATAGGAATCATATATTTCATTGAACAATATGTGTAATATAAATTATAAACACTTTAAATTCTAATTTTGTACTTTAATTCTAATTTTAGTTCTAGTTTTAATATAGCTCAACCAAACAAACCAATACATGTAGATACAATTTTAATTAAACAAACAAATAGTCAATAGAATAAATGCATCACAGATTATAAAATTATAACTCAAGTTGCAGTTATACTGTAACAGGTTACATGAAACAGAATGCAGGCTGGATGTTGTCGATGGTTTTTCTATTACTTTCCCTTGGGAACCGACGTTTCTTTTTCCTTCAATTAAATTCCATTCACAATATCGTTCGATTCATATAACTGTATATCGACAAATGTGCAGTTCTCAATCGATTTTTTTACATATCAGGAAATGACATAAACGTCAGTATAGCTAACGATTCGATTATAACTTTTATGAATTTAAATTTAACCGGTAAAACGTGCGAGTGTTCTGCATTCCTACCTCTTCTGGGATTACAGACGTGAAGTTACATTTTTTTTACGTTTTTTTAAATTTAAATTTAATCTTAGTATTTCTTTGTTTTAAATTTTCTTTTCTTACGCTTAATCGAGGCATAGGTATTTATAAAAGGCGGCAATTATTGAACATGTTGAAAATTCAAGTGCCTTGCTTAAATAGATCAGATAATGGCTTTTGGTAGAGTCCGAAGAGAATAAAACCAGCATGCATTTATGCGGAGCGTTATGAACGAGGACAAGCACGTCAGTTCTCTAACCTTAGAGGTATTGATTATCGATATTCCCGACTTCTCGATATTCTCGATATTCCTTTCATTAAATAACAATGTTGTAAATTATAATAAAAACCTTAGGTTTAATAATACCTGTATTAAACACGTTTGATGTATCAGTATGATAGATAAATAAAACTTTCTTTTTGTAATTAGTAAATTTTAAGATGGATTACAAACTTCCTG
>DWDT01002593.1:0-13483 GCA_018245595.1 Microceris scylla | reverse complement strand
TGCGCGCCATGGGTTTGAACCCGGCACCCCCGGAGTGAGGGGCTGAATTCTTAACCACTAGGCTATCACTGCTTGCTGCATTAAAAAAGTATTAAATGAAATATTTTTTTTTTACAACACTTCGCAGTCGTAATAAAAAATCTATAAATTTTAGTATTTTCGTAAACAGTATGCGTACATGTGATTAAAACTTCTTTTTTGGGAAAATGTCGTTGTTCAATTGTATCGGAAATATAATAATAATAATGATAATCGACCCATTATTATAATTATACCCATTTTGCAGCGTTCCTTGCACTACTCCTCTTAATCACAATGACGATGATTAGGTTATCACAATATTATGTCCCCGCAACGGGGTAGGCTGAGACCACCGAGTGTCAAATATTTCTGTCTTTAAATACTTGACGTGCTGCTTATACATTTATTATTCTCTTCATAAATACAAGCCGGTTTCAGAGACCTTTGCCTCCTCCAGTGCCAGTATCTGAAATATTTGTTCAAGCTAGATGAGTATCGGTTCGTACTGTTACAGGCCAATGTTGTGCCCGAGTTCTGATATACAAAATTATACTAAGTATGTTCGTGGCTTTGCTTTTATGAGAAAAAAAGAAACATTAGTTTAAGAATGACCGGTAAGTCGTCATCGTGAAGGTCAATTATCACCGTAAAGATTCCATCTGTGTTCTCGGGCATTGAAACGTCTCAAAGCGATTGAATGTTAATAATAAATCGATGAGTCAGTGTCTTTTGTATAATTATGTCTTCATAGATTTGTGGTTATTACTAAATTGCAATAAGTAGGTGAAGGCGAGCCGCCGCCCGCGCCTCTGACGTCGTACTACCGGTTGCCGTAGTTGATGCGCTTTGCCATTAGTTCGCCAGCTCGTAGCAATGTTTTCTTGGGTATTGACGTATTTATTTAAATATAAAACTTTGTTAACCAAGAAACCCGTCCTCCGAGAAGTCAGTTATGCTGCAGATAATAGATTCAATAAAATGTAAATGGAACCAGATAATGTCATTATAATTCCTCTACTGAGAGACTTGTATTTAATTAAGATAGCCAATTTGTCAATGATAATGTATTTGACCGTTGTAAATAAGGTGGCGGTATACATTTAAACATGTATTTTATTACCAATAAGATTCGAGTAACCCATAGAAGCATTCGTTTAAGAATTTTTTATTCGTTCAAAAATAGATTTTGCCTGTTTTTAGATTTTACGTTCTATTATCGTCACACGTCTCTTTTATTCGTAACCTTTGGCTCACTAAAAACAAGATATAACCAAGTCAAGTTCGTTATAATCGCTTTATTAGCTTTTGATTGTTGACTGAATGAAAGAAAAAATAAACAAACGAATAATTCGAGAACATATTTATGGCTACGTCACATTACTATATCAAAAGAAGATTTACGTTATTTTATCCTTGGTAAGTATTTTCGTATGTATTATGACGTGAGAACGCCTACTTCATGTGTGTTTTGGTATAGTTTTTCAGCACGTGGCGGATAAAGTGAGGGCTTATTGCTTAAAATATAATGACGAAACAGCGCCCCGGGCATTTTGCTATGTCGCAAAATTGAGTAATTGATCATAGCTCACGTTGCGAACCTTGCTGCTGTTGTGGGCTTCTCCGTGTTATTATGTACATCGTTCTTATTTCCCAATACATTTTATTATACTTCGATTTTACCTTGGATCTTAGGGAAATATCAAATTATACTTGTGTAAGGTTTTCTCAAAATTAGTACGTGTTCTTACTATCATCATCATCATCATGATGTTACTATGCTAAGCTTTATTTTAAGTGGTGACCGACCGAAGGTTTGGTTTCGATATCGGCCAGTTTTGCCCAAGAAATCTAGTTCCGGCCTTAGCTTCCGTTTCGGCAGAAAAACTTGTTTCGGTTGGACACTAATTTCAAGCAAATGTAGTAGCCGCAATTTTGAGGAACTTCAATACTGCACTCGCATGGCAGGAGATGTCTGGTAACCAATGTAACGTATAATATATTCTGCATTTGCTAATGATGAGGAGGATATATGTTGTATAATCACGCATTTTCATTGTTAAAATATATCTTCGTGATATTAGGAAAGCAGTGTAAGGTGTAAACTATTGCACAATCTGGACAACATTACTATTTCCAATTTGCCAACCCTATCAGGAAGAAACATTATATCAATACCGGTGTAGAAAGGCGACAATGATTTTAACGTATACAAAATCTTAGGATATTGGAATTTCGGTTATTTGCATTTTCCATGTTCTGTAACGTTCGAGAAGTTATGCAATCGAAGGGATTCTTTTTATCGTCTCACGTCTGCCTTCTGAGTTGGACCGTAAATATGCAATAAAGTCTAATAATACACAATAATTACCGACGTGCACGTCGCGCTGTACCATGCACAATCCAGATGTTTTTGTGAATATAACGCTATTGGCCGATTTGCAATCGACCGCTACGAATAGTCGGCGATAAGATACTGTATTTATACCTCCCAGAGGGCGGTAATCTCTTCTTGTCGAACGTACAATACTGGTTTTCAAATAGTTGAATTTAATACGTACTTAAGAACCAAGGAATGAATGGTGTCCTCGTAAACGTAACATTATTGGCTAACTCCACTCCCAAAGGGTACATCGGTCACGTTCACTGGTTCAAATCAATTTCATGATAGCTTTGCTTTTAATTGATTCGCTGTTTATCGTCAAATAGCAATTTAATATTGGCAGTAATTAGAGCGTGCTGATTTGCTCTACATGTGAGCGCGGATAGAGGCAGTATATATGTATGTGTATGTTTGGTTCTACTTCAGACTTGACCTCGGTTGAAAGGCTAAGGATATTTAAAGACAGTACTTGTGCTTTGTGGCAGTCTTATCTTTTGGGTGCATATTTTTGAGATACTTTATGACTTACTGCCCTGTGTAATCATATTTTGCATTCCATAGCAAGGCGGTAATGTAACTGGTGAAACGTGAGAATGTACTTACTCCTTTGGCTAACTGTTCGCGTATTATAGGCGCGAAGTTACTTTTTTTATTTCGAGATCCGTACAATAATTACTTGTAATCCTTTATAAATTACCAGTGTAGTAATAAGTTCAGATTTTTGCCCGGTGTATGGAAAAAGGTTCAGGCACCATCTCATTCATCATCATCATCATTTAACTGGAGAACAGAGTGTAGTACACTCTTTGTCGAAAGTACAGACGCGATGTTATGTTATTTTTAAGTTATCAGAGTATTGGGAATCCTAAAGTTGCAGGAGCATTCGGAGCGCTCGTTCCGGGCTCGGTCGGCGCTCCCGGAAGCGCCGTATATAGCGTTCCGTCCACGCAACACACCTGTCATACGTATACGCGAATGTAATCATCAGCTTTTTGTTGTAATTCAAGCGGTCAACTGCGATAGTTAGACTTACCCACTTAAGGGCAGCTTAAACACTTATGAATTCAGTTGCGAACTTTCACTACCTCTACGTATAAATCATTTCGAGCTACTGGTAAATTGTTTTAAAGGAAACGCAAGTAAAATTTAATTTTGCAGTTTGTATTTCCAAGGGGTTTCTATTACCTTACTTATACCCGTATGTATGACATATAACATTCCTTTGTACACATTTCTTTTATATGAGGACCTCCTTATTGTGGGATTGCTCGTTATTGATTTCAATTGTACGCCTATGATTTAATTTGCTGTTACGCTGTCTTGACGCGACAGCTACTCATGTAAATGTATTTCAGGGTTTTTTTTTGGAAAGTAAATTTCTAATCTTTATATTTTCTTTACTATTCTCGTTTATGATTATTTTTCTGCCTCTAAAGATCTGATCAGACTGCATTTTTGGACGTCTGTTTTTAGTTTATTCTTATATATTTCTAATGTAATAATCTAATCTAATTCTTAAATGTAAATGAAGTTAATAAATCACCCAATATTAGCGTTCCTCTTCACAAAACTTTATTAAATAATATGTCCGTATTTGCGCGGATATATCAGTAAAAGCCGCGCGTATGGACGTACTCGTACGTGTAAGCGGTCACATTTGGCAATAGCTGCGTGTTGTTCGTAATACGGCTTCCTCCGTCTGCGTCCTGTGACCTGTGTGATCGTCAGTTATTCTGCGGTTGGCTTATAAGTTTGTCGGTGAACTGCCCTCTGATTGGATTGAGTTTTCATTTCTCAATTGAGTTCACGAAACACGTATCGGCAACATTTGTTTGTACGCTAATTAGAATCTGCTATATTACTAGTGACTACTCCATTATAAAGCCTTTATATCTTTTCTTGGATCAATCCATCAGAAAGTGCCATTAGAACACATTTACATTCGTTTTTGCAGTCCACCGAGATCTATTAAAGTTGAAGCCGTCTTTCACTACAGGATTAATATATCTCATCTGATCCTAAGTCAGACTTTCCAATTTAAGATTGAAGCTTAATGGATTTCCTATGAAGGAAGATCCAATTTATTGATACGATTTACAACTTACACATTTAGATTTATTTATGTTCCGCTCGGTTTCACTGGACCAATTTTTTTGGAAACGATATTATCTTAGTGCTTCTTGGTCTGTAAGAAAATGAGTGAGTGTGAATGACCTTAAGTCGGTTTCTACACTAATGGTGTATTTCAGCGCAGCGATAATCATTCAAATTGTTCAATGACGCATATTACACAAGCTGAACAGACTGATGCCTTCATATGAGCAAGCAAGTCGTTGAGTTGTGCCAATTGAACTTATTTTGGACTCAATCAATTTTTGAAGTAGTACGTCTTTTAATCTGCGGAATGCTCGCAACGTCGATAGCAAAACATTAAATTAGTTGTCGAGGGACATACAGTGCGTAGATAACAAATTTAAAAGATGTAATTCAGCTGGTGAATGATTCACTGCTTTTCACCTAATCTACCCTGTTTTCGATGATACCAGGTGTTGATGACAGCTGACGTTGAAGGCCTGTAAGAATGGCTTTCCAGGTTTATAAAAAATTGGGTATTACGTATTGATACTATTTGTAAGTGAGCAATTATGTCAATCTCCAAAAAGCTTAAGAGTCGTCTTAGCGATGAATTGCTTTCCTGTAAATGTTTTGTTTAATATGCATTGGAAGCCCCGTGACTTACATTTCAGCCTTCTAGTCCGGGAATCCTGGGGTCAAATATACAAAAAATACCCAGGACAGCTTTATGCAAATTAGTCGTGATCTGTCTATAATTTTAGTTCATTTTGGCCCTGAACTGACAGTACGGTAAATGACCTGGCAGTAATTATTTCTAAATATGATTTTTATTTAGACATTAATCTTTATATATAAAAAACTCGTGTCACGATTTTTGTCCGGGTTAATCTCCAAAACTATTGAACAGATTTTAATGAAATTTCGCACAGATACATATGTAACTTTGTCGAACTTAAAATATAGGCTATATATTGTTTCGATCAACAACCCCGATATTTTTATTGCAAAATATTTTTTATATCATAAATCATTATAATATTGCTTAATTTTATAAGTTTCCAACAGATGGCGGTGTCAGTTATTCTGTTGGTAACACATCTATCTAATTCAGATAATAAAGTAGTGGTGGTGTGTTTCGTTTTCTAACCATGATGCTACAATTTAATTGACGTGTTCATTTATTTACGTATATTCAGACATAATATTATACGTACATACGTTATATTATAGATACAATTGACAACATTACATAATTTTGAGCGGTCCTTTCTATTTTTTTTATATTTTAACACAAACATGTATTCGTGAAAAGTGATTATAGAATCACAAAATTACAAAAAGTTTAATTTTTAATTTAAATTAACATGTTTACTGTAAACTGCTTTTCCGGGCAGGATGACGGCTGTGGAGTCCGCTAGTTCTATATAAAATAAGTCAATATCTTGTGTACCTTATACAGCATAACGAACTCTCTAAAAAATATATCAACTAAGGAAGTGTGCCACCAATCATAGACACAGTATTTTTACAATAAACATTTTTAGATGTTGTGTTGAATTAAATAGTCAAGTATCCAAAGCCTACATTTTGGTGACAGTGTCATTATAAAGTGATTTAAGGACAAAAGCTGGAAACTTGTTAATTTTTCGTTTTTTTTTAAATATTTAGTCTAGCAAAGGCTCTTTCGTCCGACGCTAAGAGGCTTCCGTCATCTATAGACGTTTGCAATACCCCAGGAGTAGCCAATGTTTTGCCGGTTTTGTAGGAGAGCTCTATTTGCACTTTTCTTGAAGCATCCTGTGTTATAGCTCTCCAAGAAAGACTTAAATGTATGGAACGTTGTGTGATAATTCCGGTTATCGTTCAAAATTCTAGCTTTCTGGGCTTTCGGAAAGTACCTTAAAATGTTATTGGTTCTAAGTGGATAAGTTAGTAGCGATATCTACATATTTAAGATGTACCTAAATAAGATTATTTTAAGAAAAAGCTATAAACATGAAAGTTTTTGTATCTTCACGTCTGTATCCCCGAAGGCTTGGAAATTAATAGATTATATTTAATGACCGACCGAAGGTTCGGTTTCGGTTTCGGCCAAGAAATCTAGTTTCGGCCCCTAGCTTCGGTTTCGGCCAAATAATGGCCGTAAAATGTGTAAAAAAATTTGGTGGTCGTAAAGCACACTATGCTTCGCATTGTGTCGTGCAAAATTTATAATTCACTTGATTTCAGTATGTAATAAAAAAATTAAATATGTGTAAGTAAATTTCGGTTTCGGCCAAAACTGAAAGCGAGGCCGAAGGTTCGATTTCGGTTTCGACTGAAAAACTTGTTTCGGTAGGACACTAGTTATATTTAATAAGAGCTAATAACTTCTTATCAGAGAATTTTAGTTCTAGTATTATCAAGGCTGAGGCTGGATGGGTTAGTGAACCAAAACATGAGGCTTGCAGAAAAGGTAGCTATTGTACTTTTTTTTTGGCTTTATCGCGGGGCACGGCCCGGGAGATAACGTACAATAATTATTCATAACGTTTAATATCTGTTGCTACTCGTGTCGTCCCCAAAATTCACAAATAATACTAAATGTACTGTCGTTGGTTCTAAACTCACTTCGGAAAGCGCATCGATTTGAGAATCCGTGGGTTGCCGTAAATTGCACGTTTATTTAAGAAAAACCGCGTTGAATTTTACGCGCTTAGAAGAAGAGATCCTGAAAACTCCAGTTAGTATTCTTTTCATGATTAAAACAGCCTGTAATTTAAGAAAATTCAATGGATGGTGCTGCTTTGATTATATTAAGGAATTTTTTAAATGTGACACTTTTAAGTGGTAAAACTATCCTTAATAGTTTGTTACTTTTTTGTGCTGAAAGCTGCAGATAAGGAGGTGGATAAGACATTCAGATATTATCCTACTTCTGTATTTTGTTAAGTGGCTTAAAATAGTGGCTCCATTGTGGCTCATCTAGACTTATAGAATCGAGAAGAAATGCAGAGATTAATGTGGCTGTACGTTCATATGTAGGACGCCTGCAAGGTTCGTTTTAACAGAAGAAACAGCTTATTATACGGCTTAAGGTACCATTTTCTTATTTCAGAACCAGGTAAAGTCACCTACTGTGGTACTTAACCCAAATATGGCGTGGGTGAGTTGTGCTTTTTGCGAGGGGCAAGGTGCGACCGTAGAGCACTTTCATTTCCGACGGTGCGAATTATGTTCTCGCGGACTAGTTACCATTGCTAGTAATAACTTTGTAAAGTATACTGTATCCATGGGCCGTACTCAAAGTGCTGTACAAGTACTCACATATATTTAAAAGGTTCAAAATTTATTTGAATATAAAAAAGATCATTTTACGACATTCTAGCAATTTGCCAGGTAATTTTTTCCTGAGCTTGTGCACTAATGCCCTGCAGTGTTTACACGTAAACTGGTACATCTATTGGATTGAAGATTCCAGGGAAGATTAGCTGGTGATAGCGGTATATTAAATTTGGGAAGACCATACGTAACATTTTGAGGGCTTTAAGAATGGTACTCTTTAGAACAATGCTATAAAAGATCAAATTTACTTTGTAAAATTATGATAAAAAGAAATCTGAGATAAAAGGAAATATTGAGATAAAGAGAAAATATGACCAGCCACGTTAAAGCTTTCTCGGTTCCCGTCCAAGCGGGAAGTCTCGCTGTGACTAATCTGTCCCTTCGCTGTCTATTGCCGTGCGTTACGATACGCTTCCGGCCAATTTTATCGTATTGCCTCTATTATAAGTGCAGTAATACTGTAGATACAGTAAAGTTAATGTCAACAAACGGGAAGTTACAGTGATTATTACAAAAGACAAGTATTAAGGACTTATGGACTTTCTCAAATAAATATCAATAGAAATCGGTGAATATGGTGTGCTTATTACAGACTGAATAATTAGTTGACAAAGGACTACGATTGTGCTCCATCGTCCAAGTGTATGCGAAGCACGAAATTACAAGTTTCCATTTAATTTATTTGAAGTGTGATACAAGCGCGCCACAGCCGAGATCAGATGTCGGAAGTCACGGAGCAGCTCACTCGTCCACAGGGGGCGCAGCGCGATACAATAATCACAGATAGTTGGCTGTAGACACTAAAAGAACGTATACAAGTACATGAAGCAACTATACGATCTTTACTTTCGCTATAGTTATCACATTTTTAATAAATTTAATCTCATTTTACCAGCCCCTTTGTTAAAGTTTTTTTAATTGTTTACAAAGGCAGATCTCCTCTAATCACAAAGAGAAATGAAATTAGTTCTAAAGTGTAAAGATAGTCTAAAGATTTTGTTACTAATTACGCCTAACGACTATAATATATCTGAGATAGCAACGCTAGTAGTACGTCGCTGGTCCTTGTGATGGCCAGCTTTCTCAGGGCCGTCACCGGAGATGAGGACTCGGCGGAGCGTTGCAGGCGTCACGCTTCACCGGAGCCTGGGAAACGGAGCTTTTTACAAGCGTCGCTACCTTTTGTTATGATCTTACTGTATTGTTTCTATCTATACGTATTTCGTCATCCTTTCTACACGACTTTATTTTTCTCGTTAAACTTTTCATTGCTTTCGTCAAATAACATCTTTAAACTGGTTGAAGGTCTTTACATTTTACATATTACTTTCATAATTGGCGATGATTTATTACATGTGAGTCTCTTTACTCAATATGGGTATCACGTAAGTAAATAGTACATATACATTCATATCAATCATTTTTCGTGAACTGTGCTGATTACTCATTTTGGAAACTTGTTTCTGCTTTGTTCATTTTTTACTGCATCGAAATTTCTCTTGTTGTCGCGTATTCTTTGAATCTGAACGTAAGTAATACAATCCCTTTATACAGAACATTGGAACACTCCCTCTTTTATATCCGATCTGTCACGTTTATTTCGATCAATTAAAGATTTTTCCACTACTTTCTGCCCAATCACTAGTTATGAAAACCTGTCTTTAAGGTTTTGCTACTGTTGTAAAATTGTATTGTACGATCGTCAAAAATGTCGGCGGAACAGAAATGAAAAAAATATGGTTTTTTATAATTCTGATTCGTCACAGAACAGGTCATGTGAATTAAGTTTTATATAGAATTATAATGAAGCACTAACAGTGCTTTAGTCGGCTTACAGTGTGGAATGTTATTGGTTTCGCTGTATAGGTAATGTTATTTAAGACATTTTTAAGGTTTACGATATACATATCGCTGCTGGTCACTTGTTTTGTGTTATTCCCACCGGTCAATCAATCAGTCAGTGTGTAAAGTTTTCCTCCACGTTCAGGTGTTTGCTCGAATCTATATTATAGGTGTTGTGAATAACAAATTGTATTCAATTAGAATTTTAGTGCAATCTGTTTTTTAGCTAAATCATATTGGTAAAATATAGTAAACTGAAGTAAGAGAGACTAACCGTAATCATTACCAAGTTAACTGATATTATAATAATATCCTATAATAAGCATCTACGCTATATATTAATTATAAATTAGTGGCCTTGGCATAGAACCGCATGTAAATATTGTCCAATGCAAATTAAACGCGAAATTTAGCTTAGTCACCGCGAAAAGCTCTTGTGGGTTCAACGGCCATAAATCTTCTTCTGATTCCATACTGTATAGGAAGTGAAGCTTATTTATAGAGTTTGACGCTCGCACGCGTCGCTTGCGCATGAGCCGCGCTGAGTGTCGAGGCCGCCGCAGTGCTGTTCGAGACTCGGCTACGTTCGGTGCCTCGCGCTGTGGTGCCTGCGACGCTTACGCTCTCGTTGATCTCCGTATCGACATTCGCAGTCTCTATTTCGAAGGTGCCAGTGATAAGTCTGATACCGTTCCGCCAATCGCGAGCGGCCGGTGCGCGTTCACGATAAACTATCGGCCCGCCGCCGATTTATGCCGAATCGAATTTTTTTATGCCGACGGGCGTCCCGATAGTGCATTTACACGGGATTCTGTTTCTATAATTACATTACCTCTGTGTGAGTTGATAGTGTCGAAGATAGTTCTTGCGAGATGAGGCCGAAAGACGAGGTGGACACGAAGGTCCAAACGGGGACCTTCATCCTGTCCGAAAAAATTGATGATACCAAGTCCAAGAAAAGTGAGAAAGAAATGAAGAAAGAGATGAAGAGGCTCGAGAAGGAGAAGCAGGAGCGCGAGAAGCGCGAAAAGAAGGCTAGAGAAAAGGAGAAGGAGCGTGAGAAACACGCCAAGAAAGGTTGGTGGTGATTCCCAAAGTTGATCTTATCAATGTGTTTCGTTATCGTGATGTCATCTCGCGCCATTACCCGTATGACGACGTCAGAACTATTAAAATTTGTTCTATGAGCTATTCACACAATTGAGGCCTATTATTGTGGTTACATCATTACCGGCCTTGACAGTTTTTATTTATCAAATATTTCACCGCGATTACTCCCTAATTCGGTGTTATCTATGACGCTCGGAGATAAAATTTAACGTATTCTTAGCGTATATTTCTGAGTAGAAAATAGCCTTAATAAAGAATAGTGAACGAAATCTAAATAAAATCCTCGAGTGAATAACCCGAAAACAGGTTTTAAACAAATAAAGAACATGAAAATAGCTTCATCCAGTGCTTTGAATGGAAAACCAGGCGGACTGCTAATTGAATTAAAGTGTTTGTTTTTGTTTATCAAACATCTGTCTTTCGAACAGAAATTTAGCTTAGACTGATTGTTTGTGAGATCGTCCAAACATGATACCGCCAATAGTTTACCTGTGCTCTGAATTCCAAGAAATGTGATTTTCTTGAAACTTTGTTTCTGCACCACATTTCATTACGTGGCGGTGACATGTTGGCACACCCGTCTGTGAATCATTTCTACGAATTTAAAGCTTAAAATAAAATCATAATTTGGTCATAAAAAGTCCCCGTGTATTTAAATAACATGACAATTAGATTTTAAAATACATGTGTCTGCGTTTCGCTAATAATTTTGTTTATACAACCCTACATGGTTGGTTCTTTATAATTTTGATTATGCAAATTGTAAGACAATCTGTAGAATTAATATAGGGTCACGATTTTAGCACACGGTTGGTGGTATAATATGTTTTATTTATGTAGTGCCAGTTGTTTCGGACGTGTACGAGCGTATGTATTACTATAGTAAAATTTAAATCCCAAAACTAAATAGCTACATTTAAACGCATTTACGAACAGAATTTATTGTTTGGTCCCATTATGATTATGTCAATTCAGCACACCTTGTATACGATTTCATTTTCGCTCGTTCTCGTAACCGCCATGTTATTGAAATACAAGGTTTCTCTTTCAATCAGTACATTTATGAATGTTTATGTATTCGCGGAGTGCACGGTGGCGAGCGTGACCGCGCAGCGCCGCACACTCGTTAAACACCCGTCGGTAAAGATTTATGCGTCGCTTTACATACAAAAGCCTGCAAATCTCGTCACGATTCAGCTCGCACTGGAATTACTCCAGAAACGATTTTTCAGTCGAGAACGCGGTCATTATTTTCATTTAATACCTTAATATTACAACTCACGACTGAATTACACAGGCCATTTTGTATCGACTGGACCAGAAGCATTTTTTTTGGTTTAAACTATTTCAATCGTGTCAACTACGTCATTGTTCTTACAAGCTTCTACCTCCAGTACCTCATCTATGGTATCATCGCTTTCAGGTTCATTCGGTCTGTGTGTCAGTTGCTTTCGTGGATTTTTGTAAATTCTATATATAGCTTTAGGTTATCAAAGTTTTACATGCCCAGCGATATCCCGTGTTCGTATGATACGGAAGTGATTACAGATTGTTTCTTATCTATTATTTAGATTGTTTGCGTTGTTTTAATCAAGTGCCATTGTATTGGAACTGAACTGTCGTAGTCTCAATGATACTTATGCCAACAAGTCGCAACGATTCTCAGTCAACTGCGGTTATCACAGTTCCTGTGGGATTGAATGATTGCGGTCGTTAGGCTATTGTATGTAATATGTTTATTATTTAGGTTCATGTTTAGTTTAATATTTGACTTAATAGTTGTTTGCTAATATTTATGTTGTTCTTTGTGACCTTAATTTGTTTGTTTCGAAATACTTTTGTAGTGACCACCGCCGGACCGTGTGACATCGTTTGTGGTATAAATGTTTTCAACTGCTGTCCAAATGGAACATAATCTAGTCCTTGTATAAAGGTCAACTCGATTGCCAAACCAAATTACACACAACTAATAAAATGAAACGCCAAAATTAATAATGTTCATTAATTGCAAAATGACTTCCTTTTTATTGCGTTCATTACTTAAATTGCTTTGTGCAATGTATATTTTTGTAGAGTATTAAGACGATGAGTAATTACACACTTTCACTTTGCAAATTGGTTGATTTGTAAGATAACGCAGCTTAGAATAGTTAATAGAAATTGCCTAATCGAAAATTTTGAATGACGATTGACCCTGCAGGCTACTGTTCCTGATCCTTCCGCTATTATAAATCTGTTTTATAAGCATAAGTGAGTCATCTATGAGATCAGTATTAATATGGCTTAAATAATTAAGGATATTTTGAAAAATCTTTTGTTGGATAACTTTTTCTTATGGATTTTTATGCGGCAATCGACGCAGTTTTAGAAGCGCAAATGAATAAATATTTGACGTTAAGAAGATTAACTGAAAATTATCGAAGTTATTTTATATACTAGGTACTAGCTGACCCGGCGAACTACGTATCGCCTAACAATCTGTTTCTTTGCCCTCGCATTTTAAATCTCTGCTATGTGTTAAAAATTTCATTTTAATGATATTTTGTAAAAGGCTGTTTTAATCAACATTACATACACAACCTAGCTAAAGTATTTCATTGCATGGAAAATAATACCGTATTGTTTAAAATAGCTTCGTAAATAACCCATTCTTTTTTTTTGTAACATGTGAAAGATAAAAATGGTTACTGTGGGTTATTTATAGGAGATAGATATATTCAATCAAGGACG
>DWDT01002592.1:0-13485 GCA_018245595.1 Microceris scylla | reverse complement strand
ATACCGATTATTATGAAAATTGGTATGTATATGTATTTGTATGTTGGCGTAGCAACGCGCGCCGGGTACAGCTAGTTCATAATAAACATAGGTTCATTGATACACAAAAATATTACAGTCATACTTAAAGAGCGATGAATTATTAGTATATGAATAATAAATGTTTCATATTCTGGGACATTTTTTAGATGATGCGATTTTATCCCAAAGTAGACAGAATCTGCGTTTTGGTAATCAAATGACTGATTAACTAGGTATATATGTATAGGAGAAGTGTAAAAAATTTTAAAAAAATATATAAATTTAATCATTTGTTAATTTAATATGAAAAACTGTTAAAACTGTAAATGTTTTATATTGGTTTCTATTACGTTTCTTCAGCAATGAGCTGTCTTAGCCCACCAGTGGGATGTATAGGTACATACGCTGAATCTAAAGAATATGGTGATAGCGCGTAGCCGTTGCTTCGGTGCATTTGAATAAAATCGTGTTACTACCCACTTCATGAATATTTTTAATAGTCCTCTATTAGATAATCTTTGAATATCGAATCCAGTATTTCATATTGACAGACCATAAACATACCTAAAGCGAAGTATCCTAGCTGCGTGTCTTTCGGGAAAGCAACAGTTTCCAAATCGTTTTCATATTCCAGTTGAGCGACGACTTTGCCATTATTCGATGTTGCCAGCACTACCTTTCCTGTGATCAAGAAGAAGACGATTTGTATTAAAAAAATAATTATATATTCACATATTTAAATATATACTTTCAGCAACAGCATTGCCAACTAAACGACCAAGTTATATATTCATTCGCTAAGACTATTGTGCTCTTAGCTACATACATTACGTATAATACTTAAATAAATCACATGACGCAGAATTTCATTCACGTCCACATTTTCCTACAAATAAGAATAGATACATTTTCATTATGTAATTAATAAACATTATAGATACACAATTTTTTTGACTCAATTGTATAGACATAGAGTATGATGGGCTGGACAAATTTATTCATTGGTGACTTTGTATCTACATAGGGGTACATATGTTTGTTCTTGAGTAAACTGACTGACACCCCACTTGCCAGGCAAGGTCTGGTCGTGAGCAAACTCCAGGTGTTATAGCCGCACTGGGGTTAGCCGTCAATACATTTGTCGACAATTTCTAAGCTGCCCCTTTAACTTGCCCTCAAAGCAAAGAATCGCTAGTTAGCAGATTGATTGGTACATGAAAAATATTCTAATATATTAGCTCATAGCCGCATTCCAAATACGCACCATCTTGGACATGTGTATGCTCGCTAACAAAAATTATGTAACGTGACGAGATCATAATAATATAATTTTAAATAAAAAGATAACATTATCAATTATCGAACACACCTTAACTTAATTCTCGAGTGTATCGTGCTGTGAATTTGTGTACCTTCACGTCAGCGTTTCGGCCACGATTAAAGGTCAGAGACGGAGCTATAACGTATATAATATTAGCAAGGCATATTATGACATTTATTGTCAATAGTATTTCGAGTATACGTAACTACAATATTAGCTATATCTTTTTAAGTCGTCAAAATATGTGAGCAGATATAGCAAGACATATCTCAGTATAGCAGGTCATTATTTCGTAGATGGGTAATAACCGCAAAGATGTATTATAACATTACCTACTACGTCTTTGGTAATTTGCTAATATATACATATATTACTGCAAACGTAGGACGCCATACAGCCGAATGGACTGACAATATACACAAAGTGACTGGCAGCCGAAGATTGTGCTCAATGGCTATTGGAGAGGCTCACGACAGGCGCTGGATCGGAACAGACTGATGTTGATGAGGATAATGATATATAGATTTAAAGCACATTATATTAATGTATGTTATAGCTTTGTGTGTGACCATCTTTTATGTCAATGGCAACTCAAGTTGAAAAGGACATTATACACCGTTAAATAGGTTCGTGCAGCTTAACAATTAACATGGAGGCTGGACACACCCCCTCTAGAACATTTTTTGCTACGGGTATGCAAAGTTCGTTCTTTACTTATAAAATTACTAACTGTGCTCCGCCTATTCAGCTACGCATACTTTTAAAAAATTCGCAGTTAAATAATAATTTACAGTACTTAAGGAAAGACATTTTATTTTTATTATAGTGCGGTAATATTACACATATATTAGTTATCGCCGTACCGCGTTGTATATAAATATAGACTCGAGCATAGAGTGGAATCATTTTGAATTTTACGTTATCTTTTCATAAATGCGTCATAATAATAGGCTTAAAAGTGTATTATTCTAATAACTCTTCTAAAATGAAATCATTTTCACTCATGACAATTAATATGCCATGTCTTAAAATAATGCTCTTACATTACCTCTAAATTTTACTTTACATATATCAATATTTAAGGGTGGCTAGCTATCAGTTGTAGTATCATTCTAGGTACCCTATAATCTATAGAAAATCACAAGAATCTGGCCATATTATACAATAAGATTTTTTAAAGTCTAATTGGTAGTTTACTAGATTAGGTACTATGAACAAGTCAACAAGTCACTGTATTATATTAATATAATAATAATATGGAGGCCGAACTTATTGTTAATATTTAGGTTAAAATGTACTATGTTTCAAACAAATTTTTATTAAAATAATAAACAAATTGGCCTACAGCCTTACATAAAAATAATATTTTTTAATTCAGGCAATAAGTAAGTAATATATACATAAATGAATATAGAAACTTTTATTACTACAAAACAAGATGCAATCCTTTACAAACATACCTTTTCACTTGTCTATGATAAAATTAATCGACAATATTTTGAAATGTCACCGTTTTTCGTTGCCCCAGTTACCCTATACCATTATTTTACCATTGTAAATAGAATCTTATATCAAAGGTGGCTATAAGAAAAGTTTTGGGACGGAACAATCGATTTATAAAGTTCCAAAAAATTAAAGGCTGTTTTATATAATATAACGTAAAAAAATATTAAATCACCTTTATACTTAATACAAACTGACTTGTTAAAATATACAGATATGTGGATATTACGTTCCGATACGTGACAGATTAATAAAAGGAGTCAAATATCCGAAGTTATCACTTTGATTAGCACCTGCAGTATAAATTTTCCACAGGAATTTCAGTAGTTTACCATATTAATAATGTGTTTTGGTCTTGTTGGGATAATACATTAGAGTGACCATTTGTGTCATATATTATTGTAGAGATCAGTTTCACTTTTAAAGTTGACTAAATATTTTATTGTCGAACAGTTTAGATATTATTACTGGCCATATTATGATTATATAACTATGGAAAAAAACTGTTTATCCATAGTTACATAATATTAGTTAGTAATATGACAAGGATGAATGAATGATGGTACAGTTGAAGATTATTTTTATGTTAGCAAAGACAAAAATTATTAAAGACAAATTATCATTGAAATTATATTATCTATGCTATGTTATATGCATTCAAGAACACCTTAAGTTTATTGTACTAGAAGCCCAACAAGTTGTCTTGACGGATTTAAAATGTCATTGTCTCATAAGCAAAGTTATAAATAATTCAGAGTAACTCTATTTGAATGTAGAGCATAATTCAAGAGACGTGAATAATATTATGTATGTTATAGACATCATTCTTATCACTAATTCTAAATCATTTGACATAGGTCAAAATGTCTATAATACTCTATTAAATAACTTGACATCATTATAAGTAACTTTACATCAATCTGCACAATTCTAAATCACCTTGTTATGTTACTGCCCTACAGCTGTAAATACTGTAGTCATTATGAAATGATCATAATTATTTTTGAGTTTATTATGCATTAAATGAAAAGTATTGAAAATCCAGATATTAGTTTATCATTTAAGCCTCAATAAAATTATGTCAAATTTAGTTATACAGTTTATATATAATAATGAATATATTGAGACATGCCACCAGCCATCAGATATCAAATTATCCAGAGACTTGCTATAGTAACAAAGTGACACTAACTATACAAATATATGCCTATGTAAACAAGTCTTTTATATCTATAACAACATATTAACGTTTTTTATATCTATAACAACAAATACTTGTACCTGTCACAAAAACATCTGTCCTGGATGGAAATAGAATTCACAACACCCATCTGGACTGAGAGCTAGGTAAAATATTTAGTTTAATATTTGAATGTTGTCTTAACAAAGTGTTTTTTTTTTGTTGTAACAAGTGGCATATGTCGAGTGAATTAAGATATTTTATTATATGTGTATGTAGCACTGCAGAATATAGGTTAGTAGCACAAGCCTCATAGTAAAGTCAACATAGATTGTTTACTTTGAAATACTTCAAGTGAGTCATATGTATAAAATAAAAAAGGTACTATTAGAAAATAAAAAAATATTTAGAAAGCTAGTGAATGTTGACAAGCAATACAATACATGTATACATTTGAAATCTTATATGTCACAGTTTAAAAGAAAATTGTCATTTTTTTAACTGAAAAAAGGATTTATTGGGTCACTAAGTAAGCGATAAATTCTAAAAAAAACCTGTAACCCCTGAAGGTTTAAGCTGAGGAATGTAGTACACTTGCACATTTTAACCCAGTTACATTTATGTCCCATGAAATAGGTGGCGAGCCTATTGCCATACACCATGGATAGATCGAAATTCCGAGTCACTATTAGAAATTCTAAATTTGAAAAATCCCATAGTATGCTACTCGGTATTTGAACCCAGAACCTCCCGTTTCTCAGTCAGACTTGCAAACACTCCTATCTATGAGGCAGTCCTAGAAGAATAAATAATAAATTCTAGATTTATAATTTTGCTACAAAAGGCTTAAATAGATCTATCTTAAATCTGTGATTGACAAGTAATGAAATGCAGGTTTCCATCATCTACTGCTTTAGACCTACTTTTGATGACATTTAAATATATATAGTTTTTTAATAGCTTACTAGTCCAACTAAAAATGTAACACTTCTTACAGTCCTTCGTCCAGTCTTACACCTCTGGTTGTGAGATTTCATACAAATGAATCATTCAGTGAGATACTAGCTAATAATATAAAAGCTGGCTAATTACCATCAGTAGAAACAGACGCCATGAGATTGTTCTCTGGATGGGTATCGACAGCAGTTATTCTTATTGTATGTACTCCAGCAGCTATTTGTTGGGAGATTGATGCAGTTTTCAGGTCCCAGACTTTCAGTGCACCATCTTCATAGCCAACTGCTAATCTTATTCCATCTTGGAACAGCTGTAAAATATATTTTCCTACATTCAAATTACATGTATGTAATATAAGAAGACGGTATAACATTTTGAACAACATTCATACATTACATAAAAATTATAATTTAATAATCATTGCAGTTATTTATAAACTACAGAACAATATAACAGCCAGTTAATGTAAATGTCAGCTGTTTTTTGAGTCTACTGAAATTCTGAGCAGTTTTCCACATGAAGATGTTATTTGATAGAAGACAATTTGTGAACATTGGTCCTTCATATCAGGTAAATCCTTCTAACAGATGGGTAGGCCATTAAGTTTGACCTGCATCGATTCACACTAACTGCAGAAGAGTAGTAAATCTGACATTTGATGTGACAATTTCCAGAAATGAGATAATATATACATATTTGTCAGAAACTTAATAGCACCAACAGGAATAAGTATACTTAAAATACTAACAGACCCAATGGATAAATTAATAAAGAGATTGAAATTTACCTTACCACACTCTGTTTTTATATTATGACCCTGCAATACTTTTGTGTCTCCTGATGGAATTTTGAAGACAAACACATCACCAGTCACAGCTCCACATATTAACACTCTCGCACCAAAATGCCACATACCCCAGCTGAGATCATCTGCCTCATACTCAAAGGTTAAGGGCCAGGGGTCTTTCTGATCTCCATCAAAGTTACATTTCCATACTTTGATTACACCACACATATCAATTGTGGCTAAATATGACCCATCATAACTAAAGCCCACAAATATGACTGAATCTTTGTGTCCAGTACAGTCCATTATTTTTTGACCAGTCTCAACTGACCATACATAGGCTTTATCATCTTCTCCGCCAGTGACAGCAAATTTCCCACTGGGGTGGAGATCACAACAAAATACTGAACCTTTATGCTCGCTAAAAACCAAAACAGCATGGTCTTCTTCTTCGTGATCCATGTATTCGTCCATCAATTCGTCTAACTGTACTTCTTCCACTTCTTCATAGTACATATCGTCCTCGGCCTCCATCCCGTTGATTTCATCCCCGTTTAGAGAAGAAGGTGGTGTATCCTCTTGATTATACTTCATTTCACGTGAGCTTAGAGAAAAAAAGATGCTTCAAATTTTTTGATAACGGATGATATTAAATTTCATTTCCTGGTGCAATTGATGTTGTAAAGTAACCTTACTTTATACTATTTATATACTTTAAGTCGTACTTACTTTTCTAAGTATAATACTTCACTTTGTAGTGACTATCAAAGTACTACCTCTGGTATTTCATAAAAGAAAAATTTTTCAAGATATCTTACTCACTCCATAAACTTGTTTATATTATCCCAGAAGACCCAGAATCACATTGATGTGACAAGTGACATTGACGTAAAATTCCTCGACTTGACATAACGACGGGTGTGTTCCACTAAGCGTCCACAAGGATCACATAGTTCACATGTTCCACATAGCAACCGCGGGCGTAGTGGTTGCGGCGAAAACGTCACTCATGACGTCATGACCTGAAAAGGTGGGTCGCCGCGGTTGTGGCGAAAATTGACGGGATTTTCAAAACTTAACGCAACAAACATGGCGAACCGCGGGCGTAGTGGTTGCGGCGAAAACGTCACTCATGACGTCATGACTTACGCTCACGCGAAGCACCCACCTGAAAAGGTGGGTCGCCGCGGTCGTGGCGAAAATTGACGGGATTTTCAAAACTTAATGCAACAAACATGGCGATCATATGACTGTAACGCTCGCAAATAAGTGGAATGGGAAAAACTGTGGTCGTGAGCGTGGTCGTTGTGGACGATTAGTGGAACGCACTCTAAGTATATTTTTATATTCTTAAAGTCATATCCTAGTCGAATTTCATACCTATTGTTTGATATAAACATATATTAATTGATTGTGTTTAAAAAAGTTTAATACTGAGTATTATTTTGCTATTAAGGTTATGCTATGCTTTGTCCCATTTTGGAATTAAAAAAACAATTTGACAGCATATTATGGCGATAGGTTATGTGATTGTATTGAGTATAAAATTATTGCATTTTGTTCATGAATATTGTATATAATATTTTTTAGGTCATTGTATGAAGACTATTCCTAGCAAAGAATAATGTCTTCCTCAAACAGATGTAATAATAGTTATTTTGATTATTTTATTATAAGTATTTCTCATTATTTAGTAGTCTTTAGTTAACCTTTGCTTATTTAGTATTGCAGACATTTACTCCGGTCATCGTAGCTAAGCGGTTTCGAGGTAAAATAAATATACAAAAGCCGAGAAAGCCACACTTCCAGCGGCAGCTTCTCATTGATTTCACGAAGCCCGTATTTGGACCACCAAAGTACACTATACCTGATATTGTGCTCTGCGACAGGGGTGAAAAAAAAAAGCGGGAAGAAATCGATAATCCCTTCGAAAGAATTTTAGCCAAAGAATGCTTAGATTGGTTTAACACTTCAAAAATGGTTGTATTTCTTCATGTTAACTCAATAACAATGGAGAATAAAACTCCAGTCTTTGCTGCTTTGAAGAAAAATAATATGCACTTACGTTCATATGGCAAGAAAATTGTTAGTATGGCCACAAAAGGCACAAGGTATGAAGTGGTTAACCAATTGTTCACATCACAACAAAACATTATTTTTGGCCAGCCAGAGAATGCTGATAAGATGTTCAAGATTCTAAAAAAGACTCCACAATTAGTTGTTATGGGTCAGTACAAAATACCTTATAGTGTCTTATTTATGTAACAATTAATTGTAGAGGTTTACCAACTACCAATGTCCAAAAATAGACTTGTTAAGATTTTCTCTTGTACCAAATTCATTCTGCTACAATTCAACGGCTTCTAGCAACCTCATATTCTGGGGGCTCGTGCTTGAATCCTCGATCCCGCCTCTTGTAAAAATTTTGTTATATGATTCAATTTTTTTATTTTTAAATACCTTCCTTTCAGACGAAGTTTACTTTTTTAATAATACAAGTTGTTACAAAGACTCCTAGTTTAATTTATCATTAAAATATTTGAATATTTTCCCATATTCGACTGTGAGTAGTAATTGAAATTGCATTTTCCCAATAATTGGAAGTGATTAACTTAGTTGTATGGAATCTAATGTAATTAAGAAAGAAGGATATGCAGAATAAATATTCCTCTTTAATAATTATATTACATTTCATATTGTATGTAATTTATTGTTGCAGCTGGAATAATTCAAGATCGATTTATGTCGAAGAATGAGTTAGTGGATTTCAGTAGGATGCCCAGTCTCGACATAGCAAGGAGTCAGTTGTGTCAAGTACTTCAAAGCGCTGGCTCCACAATTGTTCAGCAACTGAACCAGAACCAGCAAATACTTGTGTCACACCTCCAAAAACATGTAGAATTAATGAGCGCTCCAAAACCAGAAGATCCTAAAGATAGCAGCTAGATATAAAAAGTGTAAAGAAATAAAAATTTGATGACACTGTATTAAAATAATAGATATTTAAGTTGTTAACTTTGTATTTATTTGCCTTAAATATGTTCTCAAATAAATTAATTAAAAATAGAACTGCACAAAATTCAGCAAACATCATGTGTTACACACAGTTTTAAATTTTTGTGAGTTTTGAGCTTTAGAAAATAGTTTCATACTTTTGCTCACGAAACAGGTGTATAGTTTTTATCTGCACAGAAAATATATTCATGCATCATGTTTCTATCACTAATAAATCTGAAACAATATTAGAAGTAAACCTTTGTAATTTTTGTTAAAAATATTGTGAGTATGAAGGAGTGTAAGATTTGGCTTAGTTAAAGTTTACAAGTATATAATTATACAATAAGTGTAAGACCCTAAAGTAATACATGTTAGTAATACAAGTTAAAAAATATTTTAAATGAAATAAACGAAACATTCTTTGTTTATGTTCATATTGTCCAATGACAGATTGTGTAATATTGCAGTGATAGCCTAGTGGTTAAGGATTCACCCTCTCGCTCTGATGGTGCTGGGTTCAAATTCATGACGCGCACTTCTTCACAAAAATGCGTTTTAAATTTAAATATCACCTGTCAAAGAAAATCAAATCTACACACTTTAGAATTTATAAAAAAAAATGTTTGTAAGGTGTGTGAAGTCTGCCAACCCGCACATGGCCAGCATGGCAGACTATGGCCTTAGCCCTCTCAATAGGAGGAGAGGAGACCCATATTCCAACAGTGGAATGATAATTGGGGATTATTATTAGTTTTATTATGAGATGTAATAATAATGGCATATGCATATAGATTTTTATCTATATACATACATTTAATGTAATATCACGCCTGTAATTCTCGAAGGGTGGAGCAGAGGAGTGTACACTCCCACGTTTCACTAGTTACGTCTATGTCCAACAATGGAATAGGTGGTGAGCCTATTGCCATATACCGAACACGAACCTAGACTCCGAAGCATTACTAGAAATTTCTTCTATAAAGTCTTAAGTTAGAAAAGTTCAATAGTAGCCGACTTGGGATTTGAACTCAGGATCTTCCGATCGACAGTCGCGCTTACAATCATTCGACTAACGAAGCATTCAAATAATTTAATGTAAGAAATTTACGATATTCCGCCCCATTTGCTGTAATACTAACATAAAATAAAATAAAAAACTCTATTATGCTAATTGAAATAATTTTAATATATGGGGTCATTTATTTCACCTCCGTTGTCTTATATATGTACTTAAATACTGTGGTTACAGAATTGCGAATACGACCATGGGCAACAATTCTATAAATTCTATAAAATGTGGTTTAAACCATGCACGTTTGTATTTCTAATAGATTTACTGATTCGCTTTTACCCGCGCTGAAATACAAGATTCCTACATTTTATTATTGTCTATCGATTAGTACGATATTTTAATCCAGTACAGGGTTTTTTTGATGCAGTGCGTAAATTTATATTATTGCTTCGAAATAGGGATCTTCTAAGATTTCCAATTTTAAATCTTTAGCTACCACGATTACGCATTTACCCTTGCTTACTCTGCTTTTAAAGCATCAGATTAAAAACGTACCTATTATATACCTATCAACGGCATCGTAATAGGCAACCATTATGTTTTTAGTAATCCATACTAATATTATAAATTCGAAAGTAACTCTGTCTGCTACGCTTCCACTGCACCGATTTTGACCAAATTTGGCATAAACATAGATAAGACGTTGAGAAAGGACATAGGCTACTTTTTATCGCGGGAAAATATTTCATTCCCACGGGAAATAAAGTTAATCGGAAGAAAGCGTAGTGTACATGAAAGCGTTAGGATTACCTTAAAGTTTATTAGAGGTTGCATGTAATTAATGGAAATAACATGAACCCAAGTTTAATTCAATTATTTTACGTCCAACGGAGCGGGCGGGTATCAGCTAGTTGTTTATAAGTTCATGATTTCTTATTGCGAATGTCAATGTATTTTAAGGTGATCACTAGCGTGCAGAGGACGCTTGGTTGGGAACCATGTTTATGTAATATTAATAATTTACTTTTAGACAAGTCGCTTTTTTAATTAAGTGCATAAATTGAAATCAAAATACACTTCAAATTTCAACTCTTGTATTGGAATAATATAAAAGGGTCATTACTTATAAATCTCAATAGCAATACATTGAATCCAAATACATAACGTTATTATGACTGTTACTCTAAGTTCTAACAATGTACATATGACAAGTAATTAAAATCTTATGCATACAATAACAACACTAATATAAACATTTCTTTGGTTTGTTATCCTAAATACTAACGCGTTTTACAACCATAAGTGAGCGTAGTAGAGATCAATAACATTTATAACTTACTGTTAATAAGGCACCATTGGATAATAGTACATACAATAATTATTAATAAACTTGAGCAAAACTGGCTTAGTTCAAGGCATTGATAACGGTCCGATTTCACATAAAACCCACTTAAAAGACACTACGTATCTAGGTTTAGGTAATTATAGGTCTTTAGTTCTGTTACTCATTCTCTCGTCCTGTCGTTCATTCACTCACGGCGCAGTCAGGCGGCTAGATGCACTGGCTAGAGCGGTGAGAGCAACGGCTGCCTCGACTTCGTCTCTGTCGTGACGTAAGGTGTGCAGTGGCTGGACCTTCGCTTCAACTTTACGCCTT
This sequence comes from Microceris scylla, assembly GCA_018245595.1. Lineage (NCBI taxonomy): Eukaryota > Metazoa > Arthropoda > Insecta > Lepidoptera > Hesperiidae > Microceris > Microceris scylla. Next base: position 2,050 of record DWDT01002592.1, on the reverse strand, counting down.
CGGCCTTCCGCCCACCAAGAATAATTTGTCTCGCTAGGTTGAAACCGCGCTGCGCTTTCCAGCCACTTGCTGAGAAGTAACGGGCTTGTGATGTTCTGTGAGTTCTCATTCTGTTGGTTGTCGTCGACTTCGTTTGAATTGTTGTTGAAATTTTCGCATTTTTCAATCGAAGTCGATGATGTGTCTGTGTCGTCGAGTCTGCATTCTGTTCGGGATTCAGGACTATTAAGTCTTATTTCAGAGTCCAGAGGTTCATGTTCAGGACTGATGGGTTCCGCTTCGCTCCATATGCTGTCGTCGGAGCAGATGCTGAACTGTTCAACGTTGCCCTGGGCCCGATCGTTATAGGTGCGAATTAGATGGCCCCAGGTCTGCTGGTTGCGGTCTGCGTTGACGTTCTTCAGCTTCCTGCGCCAGTTAGCAAACCAGTTGCAAATCTAAAAACGACCACGGCAACGTATTTTAGTGAGCAATCTAATTATAGTTACTACATTTCGTATTAAAATAATAAAATCCAAATCAGATGTGTAAGGTAGATAGAAAATGTAAAAAGACGTCTATAAATTTGTAATAATATCCTGGAGTATTTGTATTTGAAATAAACACTAGTTGTATATTATAAGAACCCCAGAAACCACACTAGGTAATCAAGAGATACATTTGACAGACAGTTAACTTCAGTTGTTTAACGAAGCTGTGACAAAAATAGTGCCTATTTATGTACAAATAGCAATTCTTGGCAATAATCCAATTAGGTTGCTTGTAAAGCTACGAAAATGTGACTTAGGAATTGCTTGATGATAAAAAAAGGGTTTTCGATTTCAGATTATGGCTAATAATATACCTAAAAGGACTCACTTGGATGTACGTAAGCCCAGTTTCGCGCGACAGGTATTTTTTTTCTTCCCTGTTAGGATAAGGATTGTCTCTTCGTCGCACAAGCCAATCCTTCAAATACCGTTTTATTTCTGGCGTGAACAGCCTCTTCTGTGGACGCTGGCCGGCTACTAAGCTTCTCCTGCAATTATAAAAGATGTTTTCAATTGTATCTTTGTATACGAATTAATATTAGTTATTTAAATAGCACGAAACATTAAGTCGTTCACATACATATATGTATAGATGGCCCAGTACAACAAGTATTTAGACAAAAGCCACGACAAAGGGCGTTAATGTTCCTTGATATTTGAGTGACGCACAAAGACAATATTGTGACTGAAAGCAATGAGTCATATCAGTACGAACCTTGTATAACGCCTGCTCCTCACAGGCCTCAGCGACTTCCCGTTTTCTTCCTTGATTGCTTCCATGTTTTCAGCTTTTTGATCGCTGGTTCTTTGAATAAGAGTCATCGGACTTTGAGTTTTGACTGATAGAACGATATGTAATATTTAAAAGACACTGATACGACCAGATACACTATAGACGGTTGGTTGTGGGTTAGTGTAGCACGTGCGAAGGGCACCGCCGCTCTCTACACGACTCGTGCCTCGCGACGTTGACGCTGCGGGGGATGCTCGGTGATCTATTAAAAAATAAGGACATGTTGACACAAATAGATTGTCTTTCGAGCAGAGTTTACCATAATCTCCAATAGCTTTGAACTGATAACTAACTCATTGTTACAATTCTATCTATGCGTTGATGTAACCGAAACATGACGGCCACATTCCTCAAACCACTTTTAGATGTTATTAGCCCTTAATGTTGAAAGAGGAGACGATTTCGCCGTATATTGAGGTTTTACACGAACATATAAGGTTGTCTTTATTTGATATCACTGTTTTATGTTTTTGTATCTAGGTATTATGATAAAAAACAAAAAACATGTTAGCTGTTACGTGTGCTCTCGAGGTCATTGTTCTTCCCGAAAACTAATATGGAAATTAGTTCACGAATATGTTTTACAAAGCTTGTAAAACTTCGTTTCGCACCGAAAATAAGTTTGGGAGGAATTATATATTTAATTGTAATAAATGGGAAATGACACGTACCTGGTCGGGGAAAGCTTGCGGACTGCGTGAAAATGGCGACGAGCGCGCGACAGCAG
>DWDT01002591.1:0-13485 GCA_018245595.1 Microceris scylla | reverse complement strand
CATCTAACTAGGATTTTACCTGATGATAAGCGACATATAACATTGGATGTAGTAAGTACACTTGCCTAGAAATAACCTATTCACTATTGTCTTAAAGAATACAAAGTTATACGAAACGAGATAAATAAACGCCGGCAGAGAGTTACAATCTACGACATTGGGTGGATAGTTGGTCCACCGTTTCCTTGACTTACCCGCGAGGGACTTGGCGTGACAATGTAATGAATAGTATGTAGTAAACATACTACATTGTTATTGAAGTTGAAGATAAACTATATATCGTTTATGTGATTCAAAACCATTACACCTATATGTAATGATATCAACGCAATTTCCTTCATTCAATCATCATCAACACCAACTATTTTCTTACAAAACAGGGATCTATTCTCAGAAGTCTTAGTCAGGTTCGTTGACCAAGTGGAAGTTAGCAGACTTCAAACGCCTTAGAGAACATTACGGAGAACTCCAAAGTGTGCAGGTTTCTCAACAAAGATTTCCTTCTTGCTTATAACAAGAAATGTTAATGGTAAAAACATATTTAAGCTCAACACTATGTACCTTTTAAAAAGCCACTATAAATAGGCGTTTTACCGTCACGTTAGCGCTTGCTTTTTTCTATGTATATTGTACATATTAATTAATTAAGTTTTTATATCTCTACAATTATTACAATAGCTTTCTTTGCGCGATTCTTTTTCAAAATTAAATAATAGTAAAACACCCTGTCGTAATTTTTTTTATTTTTTCGAGCCTTTTATTATTAACCATTTGGACACAGATCTTTTCGCATTTATTAGAACTCAGATTTTTATAAAGAGGTGCGCGCCATGCATTTGAACCCAGGACCCCGGAGTTAGAGGCTGACTTCCAAACCACTAGACTATCATTGCTTATTAGTTATGTATCGACTCATTATTTTCGTGTACTCAGTTACATTTAATTAACAGACTAATATCATATTCGACTTACTATACATTTTAATCATTTTTATTCTTATCTATATAGGCCAGGCCAGTTAGCCTGGCAGTTGTTCACTGGACCAACTGGACTAACGAAATAGTTAGTGATCTAGTTAGTGACTAACTGCTGAGTCGGAGGCGGTGGGTTCGTTTCCCATCTAACACAAATATTTGTAAAATGATGACGACAATTTTTCTACGTCGGGACGTAAATGTATCTATATAAGCGTGTAATTTTGTTATAAATGGTATATAAGTTTGTATTTAATTAGTGTCTTTATATGTAGTTTTTAGCCGTGTAATTACCGTAACGTAGATACTATTTGAGCCTACTTTGGGACTACTGATCGTGTAGGGAAATTGCCCCAAAATATTATTATTATATTATTGCGTTTAATAATTTTGTTTCGATAACTTTCTTGTAACGTGGTACTTAAAAGTCCGACATTCTAACGGAATGAAGAAATAATTACGAGCCGAACTTGACATTAATCAACAGGCTTTCATTCACGACAACATTTCAATTAGCTAGAAAAATTTCTTACCAACAAATATCGTTCTTAGAATACTTTTGACCTAGTTCCTTTGAGTCTTGAATAATATCGAGTACTTTAAATTTTAACTCGAGTCAAGGGTCACGGATTGATTTTTTTAAAATATAATTGAGTGATTAGAAAATCGAACATAATTTGATTAACCATAATAATTTTAGCATCGTTTAAAACGTTAAGAGGTTGTTAAAGTAATTTTCACTTCAGTCGCAACGAAGTGAAAAATCGCAGAGAACATAATTGCATTAAAAATAAAAACAAAACCTTATAACGTTATAACGGGTCAATAACATTCTTTTCAATTATTTTCTCAGTAAACGCTCATGAAAATGGCTCGCTCTGGAAAAGTAGTTTTTAAAATAATGAATCTGTATAAAATTTAATTAAAACCAACCCGCGAACTTTCATCGCATCTAGTCGGAGGGCTTTTGCTATAGAAGTCAAACTTACGCGATTTTAATTTTCATAAGTTGTTGGTAACGCCGAGTGTCTGGGAATATTTTACATCGTAATGTTCAAATAAAAACCAATGTTAGTCCGCGCTTACAAATTTATTGATGAAATAGCATAAGCTTGTGCAATATTGCCTTAGTAACAAAAGAAATTCTAAGGCCTGTTATATCTATCAACATTGGCCAGCGTGGCAGACATTGTCCTTAATCTGCTCATTCTTACAGGAAACCTATGTCCAGTAGTGGAACACTAAAAGGATTGATAATGATGAGCAACTGTAATGTTACCAAAATAAATCTTGGACCTGGTACATATTTTACCTTTCCAAAAGGCCAAATTTTACCAATAAGTATATCAATATTTCCATGAGCCATACTATGGTATAAATTTGCATCTGTACTCAGTATTTGAAGAGAACAAATGGAATTCCGCTTACAATCTTTGTCTGCAGTCAGTAAAAGTTTCGTCGTAACGTTCGACCATATTGTCAAGATAGGCGCACAGTAGCTCTCAGTTCCAACAAAAGCTGCCTTTTAAAGGGAACAAAAAAGAGACTTTGTCTTCCCCGAAGCGGGACAAATGGACGGGTGGTCATCAACGCCTTAATCGCGATCCCGGATTCAGGAAACGAATTCATCTCTACTTGTATCATTTCCTTGTCACCTGATGCTCTGAAGTTTTTTAATAACGTGTCGCCTGATCCCCTCTCAAGCCTGTTAACTCGAAGGGCACGTCCCAAAGTTTCTTGGATCGAGAGAAACGTCTTCCTGAATAAGCTTAATTGACGCCTCCTCGCTGCCACCGGGCTGTATTTAAGGATAAGACATAACGTTTAATTTCTTAAGAGATATATTAAAACTTACTTTTTTGTGTTGATAATGTTACACAATTTCTGAAGTGTGTATTTACCATATTGTTACATCTTGTTTGTATGGGTTTTTGTTTCAAACATGACATTTTATTTATTTTTAACTCATTAAGTATCAGCATTGTTATAATATAACAAAATCTACTTTTAATATGTGTAATTTCAGCAGCATTGTGCATTGACAGACGTGGTTATATTAGGAATTAATAGCAGATATAATAAAACTTTTCTGCCAGAAATTATTTGTGCCCTTTCATTATTTTAGAATTGCCATAAATTTTAATAGACTTTTCGCTCGCAAATTTGTTGTTTTTATTTTGTTAATTACAAAATTAAATTAAGGCAAAAATATAAAAAATCAGAAGATTAATATCTTCTGAATGACACACTTCGTAAAATCACAACGTGTCCTTAACCAAGGCGAAGACCTGTTTGAGGAAGCCTATGTCCAACATTGCACCAAAACAAGCTTATGATGATGATGTTGTTGATAATTATGTTGATGATGATGATGATGAAAATGACAGCATAACCAGACAAGTTTACTTTGAAAAGAAATACAAAATACAATGTATAACAAACTAAGGGACGGAACTAAAAATAAATGCTCACAACATCGAGGCCCATAACCAGAAATAATTATTTCGTACGGATGTACGCATATTGCAACTTTTCGCGGCGAATGTATAAAGTTGGCAACACTGAATTCGGACGGGCGGGGTTGCCACCACATAATATTTGTTTGGCGAAAACGCGCGGGGCTTAACCCGCGTAAATTAATTACATATTTGCCCCGACGTAATTACACACGTAGTTCGCAGCGGCGATGCAACTCAATATGACCCAGTTTTTTTTACACAACGCCAGTAAACTACAATATGTTAAACGCTGAATAATTGCCGGAAATTCGAACTGTTTTCGAATTAATATCATAATTAAATACGGTGTGGTAACGTTAAACGATTATTTGTAATTAGTGTATTGCAACTTACCAAAACATTGTTATTTTGTTTATTCATTTATCGTAAATGTTGTGACATAAAATAAAAGGCTTAGAAATTTGAATGGAAAGATTTATAAAAACGAAGTTATTAATATAGCTACAAATTGTTCAAAATGTTTGATAATCTTTAGACCATCAATATCACACCTTCAGATCCTTTACATGATGGGCAGAGATCACTAAGTGGCAAGCAACACTATCTTTACACACCTGACGTGTTTCTTTTACATTCACGACTCTTATAGGTGCAATAAAATATTTTAAGCTCTTTAAAATATTTAAGCTGTTATTATACTGTTTAAAGATTGCTTTTAAACAGAGTTGGGAACGTTGCTGAGCAAACATATTAAAGTCACTGGAACAAGATAATTCGACGTCATTACCACGATATATCGATTAGTGCTCTATCGAGGGTAGTGGGTGAGAGCTTTTTGCAAGAAACTAGGCTAAAAGTGTTCACAGAACCATAATATTGGATAAGCAACAATTTCGAAAGCCTTCAGCTATGTAGACATGCATTGTTCAGCTTCTAAAGGAACGTAACTCTTACCTTTTGTGAAGTTCTTTGATAAGCTGGGACATAAGACTATTACTAGGAATAAAAATAAGATTCATGCTTTATGAAGCATGAATGTTTGAATATTAGCTATCGAGTCATCATTACTAACATGTCATTTATCGTTAGACTGTTGCATAGATATCTCGTCCTAAAATGAGAAGGGTAAAGGCCTGCCACACGCCAATTGCCGGACGATGATAGCTTATCCAGCAGTAAGTAGATACCTAGTAAAGTATTTGGCGTCATAATATAATTATTGTTATTATTAGTTGAGAATCCATTTAAATTATTATATATTCGCATGAATTTTAATGTTATCTAAGCACACTTGTAATACGTGGTGGCTGCAAGACGTTTTGGGCGCATCAGTTGAAGAAATGTTCATAACGAGACAAAGAAATTGTTTGGCACTTCGCCAACATAACTTAGGGCTTGCGACTCAAAGTTGTAATTGTACAAGCGTTAATAAAAAATGGGTCAAAATGAGAAATACCCGGTAGTTTTTTTAACGCAATATAGAAGAATTAATATAATACGGAGTACATTACGCTGTCCGCTGATAGCTTTGTCTGCCATTATTGTTTGCGTGCATAAAGCAGAAATATTCAGTTATTAAATTGAAGTGACAACCCTATCCTCGGCACAGTAAAACCGCTGAAATGGTTATGGAAATCTGACTATGGCAGCTTGATATCCTTACGTTCGTCTTTTGCTTGTGGAAATTTTAAACACCGACCGCAGGTTATAAGTTCACGAACGTATTTTTATTATGCATTTTGTACTCGTGTGTGTTAAAGCATCTTTGAAATTCGTATTGACTATTGATAGCTCCAAAAGAGGACTTATATTTTGCTAATGGTTGCCAAATACAGTTAATGCTTGTATTAAAAATTAATATCTTTATGCCGTCATTATTAGTGTTATTAATCTCTGAAAACGGCGTGTACGTACAAAAAGAGTTATGAATGTACTATAGAAGCACGAAAGACTTGTAAGGATAAAAATATTTTTCACTCAGTTCTCTTTGCTTAACCCTTAAAGAACCTCGCGTAATATCATTATAATAATATTTGTATTACTTTCATATTCGTGCCAAATATCTCTATCCTTACAGAACTGACGGATAAATAAATCCATAACCCTCTTTAACTCCCGCACCGGTTCCATAGCATTTATATCTGAAATAAGGATTGTTTTCCTTTTTTCGTTACAATCTGGCCCTATTGAAGCAATTACTTTATTCACCCATAGCTCTCTATAAGCTGTTTCGATAGCTTTCTTCGCTGCACACTTCCCTCGCCCCTATCATTTTGACCACACCTAAAACAAGGAGCATAATGAATTAGCTAAGGAACTCAGGGCAGGGGTTCTTATTTAGTATCTGAAATCAATACCATTATGTATTTTATTATTATTATTCCATTAAGCAATCTTTTTTGTCTTTCAAACACTTGGAAATCGTTCATTCTAAAAATCCTGTTGGCGATATCAGTAACGTGATTAGGCGTGACAAAACAAATAAATATTACACATGTTGGTGGATACAGATTTCGAAGGAGACCAAGACTCGACTATCGTGACCAAGTAGGTCATGATGCAGGAGTTGGAAGTCTCCGAAAACGGCTTGCATATATAGAGTGATTATTGAAAAAGAGGCGTAGCTTTCATGTAAGGAAAGAGATACTTAGCACTGGGTGCTCTGTGCCTGCCCCTTAAGGGACTACCTTAATAATATATTAATAATATACATACCAAAAACGTGATCAATTGTCAAAATATTATGATAAAAATGTATTAATTTTGTCATTAAAAAGAAATCTCATGATATTAAATGTGGACGTTGATACATTTTGAATAAAATTAATTATACCGCGAACACTAGGACCACCGATACTTCCAAACCGTTTTATATAAAATACATAAGAACTTTTAAAAATTCAATTTTATTTAGTTTTCAAAATATTTTATTTATGGAATGTTTTTCGTAGCACTCAAAATGCAGATAGAATATTATTTACTATTCAGCCGTTGTACCAAAATGTTTTGCCGCATGAGAGTTTGCAAAAATTGGCAAAACTTGCCGCACGAATTCCTACTTGGTGCATTATATCTGAATGCAACATTTTACGAAACATATCTTCGAGAAACTGTGTTACTATATTTTTATTCAACAACAAGTTCAAATAAAAATTATTTTTATATTATTATATCGTTAAGCCAGGTCCTGTATAGGGTAGGCAGAGAGAGTCAAGCGCTAAATATCTTTATCTTTAAAAACTTGGTATGGTTCTTCTATATTCTTCGCTCTCTTGATAAGCGGAGGCACGAACTAATAATAATTATTAAACCAAAGAGGCCTTTCATCTAGAATTTTCACGGGTTATCCCGGGATATACATCAGAACATTTTTGTAGTTATAAAACGAATTGTTGCCTGGCATTAGGATTATGGGTAAAAATTCCTAAGGAGAGGCCTATATCTAGCAGTGGACTTAAACAGGCTGATGATGACCTACTATTTTGCTCAGCGAAAAGTAAGCTTTACACAGAAGAATTGAAATGATAGCCTCTATTCTTATTTAAAATAAATTTGTTTTATTCCTAGCCAGTGGTGAAAGCGGATTAAATTCATTTAGAACAGAACGTAATATCTATTAATAGACAATTGTTATCACTAAAACATCTTTAGATACAAGGTAGCCAGAAACTACCGAAAGTCTAAATTATCCTATTCTTTTTCAATTATATACTGTATAAACGTTAGGAAACCCGCACACTTTAGAGTCGTCAGTTAGGTTCGCTAATACGTATAAATAAGAATTCTTTCCAATCCATACAACGTCCAATCCGCACTCAACCAGCGTCTCCAGCATGGCAACAGTCTCTCGCCTTAACCCTTCTGATTCTGAGTCTCTTGTCCAACAGTGGGATAATAGAAGGGTTATTAAATACGATCAATACCGTCGTTTACTCCTCGAACAAAGAAATGTCAGAAACGTTAAGGGTAAATCTATTCAAAAAGGAAAATATTTACATGAATGGCACTTGAAATGTTTTGACGAGACAGAAATTGGCTTAGCGCCAGACGGTCTCCTGACATAACTCATTGCAGAATTTTCTAAAGGAGTATCTACACATATTTAAATTGTTACTTCTGTATACTATTCAGGCTTAATAAATATATAAATCATAGATATCTTGTAACATCTTCACACACAGTCATCTGACCCGAAAGGAAGCAAAGTCTGTATTATGAAAACCCAACGATTGATAAACTACATATATGTATGGTTAAGTACTTATACGGTTTTTTTAGACCCAAAAGAAGAAAAAAAATTTATGTTCATTTCTGATAATAATTGCCAACACAAAGTCCTTAAAAATATTATAAAACTAGCTGGCTATAATACTGTAATATGTTACGTTTTATGAATTTAATTTTCATTATTTTATCAAAAGCGAAACAAGCGAAAACGACCCTGGTGAAGTTACATATAGATTAGATTCCATGAAATTAATTTTACAAGTACTCTATTAATTATGTTCACGTTTTATTTTCATGCCAAATTATTATGATAACTTCAACGCGTGCTACGTAGCGCCTGACTTATTAGAGCCTAACTAAAAACGTTGTCATTTTGATACAAGATAAAAATGAATAATTATTTTCATAGAAATATATTTATTATTTAGTGCTTCGGTGGTTGAGTGCTTGGAAGGTGACTACCGGTCGAGACGTACTAGGTTTGATTCCGGGTTCGGGTTCTATTGCATTTTTGTATCTTGTTTCTAGAAGTGGCTTGAAGTTTGGATTTGTGCCCGGTGCACGAAAATGTGCTATTCCATAGTGGGACGTAACCGTAACTGTTGAAACGTGGGAGTGTACTACACTTCTCTGCCTACCTCTTAGGAGATTACAGGCGGGAATTTACGTTTTTTTTATTTATGGAAATATAGATATCTTTCATTCAGCTAATCAAAGAAACAAACGCCAAACAGCCATGACAGACCTATACCGCGGAAAATTGCCTCTTTTATAACAATCTGCTTATCTGCCAGAAAGACGTTTTTAAGTCAAACAGAACAAATCTCGCTGTCATTACTTCAGAGTTACTTTTGTTGTCAAACAACTAAAGAATTAAAATACATTCATATCTCACTCAATTCTATTGCCACATTGGTGTGTAAAATTTCATGAACCTTGGCGTCATCGTCTTGAAATATTTGAGATTTAGCCATTGGGACTCAATTAACTGACTTAATTAACATTGGGAGTGTCTCTTGTAAAATTATGACTTTGCTCGTTGACCTTTATTAGTACATAGGACCTATTTATATAACCTTGACAAATTATCCTCAAAATTCTCAAATTAAATGTAACTAATTAGAATCCTTTACAATTATAGAAGAAAAAGAATATTTAAGCTCGCATCACACCACTATGACACATATACCAAGGTGTCTACCACCATATAATTACAGGTTAATGCAGGAACATTATTAAAGTGGATATGAATTCAGTTTTCTCCTCAGCCTAGATTACCAAACATTTGTTACAACAGCGAACAAGCGAATTCAACGTACAGAAGAATCATGAAAACTTGTCCGAACCGGTATGGAAATAGGTGCGGGCCGATCAAAGATTGCTCTGTTTTAAAACAAAGAGAATGTAAAGTTTTGTAGTTGGAAACCGATAGTAGCTTCCGAAATAAAAATGTAAATTGTTCAGCTTTCTGTTGTTCCCTCCTCGCGAAACTTGCGCTGGAACATTCAGACAATTTTAATGATGGTGCAGTTTAGGTATTGGGTCTTTGTGTTCCTGTAGCACAAACGAAATTGCTTAGTATATGTGCGCTGCGTGAATCTGCCGTGTATTTGTGACATATAATAATATTTTGTATATATATACATAAAATTCTTTCCATTAGAACAAAATAACAATAAATATTATGTATTAGAAACGGCGCATTAATGGAACGTCTCATTTCATATGTTTTCTATCTGAAGACAATATAAATCTTATCGAGTGTTCTCTCTGAAAGTATAAGCTTCATATAAGAATTGTATTACATATTTCCTTGCGTTGAATTATAATCGTGGGAATGTATGCTTTTATTTAATTGTTAACCAATCGAATAGATAACAATATTCCAAGATTCTTACATTTAATGAAGTCATCGAACGCCTAGTCCATTCAAATCACTTTAATAAACAAAACTGAACAATTCCATTAACGCATACTGTATGAAAGGCGTGTACCTTACATTTCGATGCACCGCTACTCTAATCAATCTTCCACGGAATAATGTAAACCACAAAGTTGTTTGCTCATAGCTGAAACTTTCCAACACTTAGTTGAGACGGCGAACTTGCTCAACTACAAAAACATTAACACGAACCCACCTGCATGATGGATCTGCACACTTAATAACTAACTGTTATAAGATTAAGAGGAAATAACTTACACTGAGAAGTTTCGCCTAAATTAATAATGACGCCAAACTAGTTGTAATATTTTTGTTCGATACTATTGCATTTTCATTAAAAGCAACTGCAAAAAATGTCGCTCGTGGGTTTTTGTGAAAGAATGCTTTTATGATCCTATAAAGACTAATAATATTTACTACTTTTAAGACATGAAGATGACGCAAAGAAATAAGTCAATGACATCTCTGCATTGTAATTTATAAACACCTATCAATAATCTGTCGAAAAATATCGAAATTATCATCATTCTCATAATTAGTAGTCAAACTCAATAATAAAATGAAAATAGATTTGGTGAAAGTTGTTAAAAGCTTACCTAAGTCTTCGGCGTCTTCACTCCACTCCCCCGAGCCGGCGACCAGCACTGCAGACATCACAGCGACAATCGCATGCTTCAGAGCACACTTCATTTTCTTCCCTCCCGAATTCCACGGCATTTCGTTGATTACTTTCTATTATACTATCGTGTCTTAAAATTAACTAATTTGGCAAGCTTTTTTAACATACTCGTATTATCTGCGTCATTTATAAGTTTATACGCGCACAATTGTACTACATTCGATAGTTTATAAATCCAAAACCTTATAGAAAACACTTATAAACAATTTGTACTATTTTTCCCTTCCCTCACTGTGTTTGAGTTCATTTGGTCTTTTGTGAGAGTTATTAACTTTCCATATTTTATTCGACAAGTCCAATTTTACAACTCTTCGATAACGAATCATGATTTATGGGAAAATTTTACTTCTACTCTGATATTGCTTTTATTACAGTACTATAAAAAATATGTAGCCATTACCATATTACTAGAACCTCACATTCGTTGAATATTGTTAATGGTCTTTATACTGTCAACATTATAGTGTCCATTTATATCATTTTTCTTCAAGTAATTTTGCTATTACTTTAACAACGTTTCCTTCATTTTCTTCCTCTGTGTCATCATGTATACAATTTATTTCTACAGTGTCTCCCGCTTCACACCTGACATGATATATGGTACTAATTTTTGGTTTCTCAACCTCAATTAACGTTGAGTCAGTTTGTTTAGAAGATAATACTTTCGGCGTTATATTCGATGTAATGTGTAGGAACACGCACGGCCGACGTTTGGGACGCGGTTAAATATGCCGATGAATAATTCAGGGCTCTTTTAGCAACGGTGCGCTCGACGACACAACGACCACCTGGAACAAAGTACATAGTCCCTCATTTATGGCCAAAGTATATTTAGTCAAGTTTTGCAAATTGGAAGGGAATACAAAATCAGCGTGGCGCCGCGATTTGGAAAATAGTTGCCGGTGTCGACCCCGCATAATGCTACGCCAATTAAATTTAACGCCACGTCTCATTCCGTAATTGTAGACTCGACAAGGTTGTGCAGCCCTTTAGTTTTTCTTCCTGCCATGGAGTGGCCATTGAGTATACTTCGCGGAATATACACCGCTACAAGTTCTCGCTGCAGTCTGTATCTATTGAAAGACGCCGTCTATTTATTTTAAAAGTGAATTTTTCTGAGAGAAATTTAACAAAAGCTTTCAAGAAGCAAATCCTTCATCAAAGCAGCGCAACGACCCGTAGCGAGTGCCGAAGCGCTAATATAGTTTAGGAGACAGCGTTTCTCTATATCGTAGCTTTTAAGAGGTGTTACGTGATGGTGTTGCGAAATATAAGTAAAGACTGAAGCATAAAAAGGAAACATTGAATTTGTTTGGTGTCTGAACGTCCACGGCTACGAGAGGAGAATTTAATGAGCACTTTTAAACTTTTTACTTAGAAAACTCTCGTTCATTACATTACATACTAACGAACCGACCCGGCTTCACGCGGCGTTATGAGACATTTTATAGATCGGTTTTATTTTTATTATAAAAATGGTGCCATTTCTTTTTTTGTAATTATCCTCTAAATTACAGTACAATAAAGTATATATACTTATATATCTATTAAAAGTGAATATATTTGAACAAATTGGAAGACTGAGCCACATTAATTCAGAATATAACAGTACTGTTTAATGAAGGCTTTGAAAGAAAATTTAAATAAAAGTTTAGTTCGCCACCCAAGTCGTGAATCTTAATTTCGCTTGATAATAAAATAGAATATAAATTTAATATAGATATGAAATATACAATAGAAGAACGATATTATAATTTAGTACAATATTATAAAATGGTAATATTATAATACATTGAATATTGCAACATTTTATAATCTAAAAATATCATTATTACATAGTCGCACAAGATCCCTTACAGGCAAGGCAGAGAGCAATGAGTGCCAAATATTTTTGTTCTTACTAACATGACCTACTTCGTCTACATTCATCACTATCTACTTAAACATACTTCGAAAACGTTATCAAATATTTTTTTCATTGAACTTCATTGAACTATTACGTTAGAAACTTATAACTAAAGAATTAATAGCTATTGGGTTAATTATAATTCTCTTCCACACCATTAATATTGTGTCTGAAGACTGCAGTGGGATGTGATACCTAGGAACACATAGACATACTGCTGGCCTTTTTTATAGGATAGGGGACGAACGAACAAACGGGTCACCTGATGGTAAGTGACTGCCGTCGCCCATAAACACCTGCAACCCAGGGGTCAGCAAGTGCGTTGCCGGCCTTTAAGGAAGCCTTTTTCTGTTACCCGAGCATATGTATGAAACATAAAACATCAAGTGATCGTTACGAAAATTAGATCTACGTGTAGATCATATACGATAACCTTGAAGGAAATCTCATTCGAAGAATTTCTATCAATGTATTCTTAGGGTATGGTTTTTGGGTATTTTACTGCCGGTATATTCTGGCGCTCTGTCAAGCAGTAAGTCTCTGTTTAATACTCAGATATTTCTATAATACTCAGCTCTGAATAGCTTGTCAAGGAGAGACTAAAGAAGAAGAACTAGAGAACACAGAGGAGCTAAAAAAATTCGTGGCCACTAATGGAAAATCGTTGGAGTAGACATATTCTGAAACAGAGACGACCTCAAAGCAAAAATAGCGTAGGACGTCCTCAACATAGATGAACTAAATAAAGAGCTGAAGACCGTCTCAGTGATGTATTATTGGTCTATCCTAAGATGAACAATAGATGAAATTGGGGAGATGATGATGATAATCAATGAACAAAAGTTAAATTTTTGTCAAGTTGAGTCCATAAGCCAACAGTATTACCAACGTATTACATACGAGTACACCAAGCTGGGAGGTGCTTTGTTGGATTTGTTAATTAACCCTAGCGCGAGAGAAGCCTCACTCTAATCATTTTGCATATCAATGATAGGATTCATTGCTATGCAGATGATATCGGGAAATGCATACTGCACCAGCCATAATAATTACGAACACACGTGGAACACCCAATGGTTGATGATAGACGAGTTTGAGGTCTTAGATACACACCTGGTTTTTAGTTATACTTTTCCATATATATTTCGTTTAGGCATCATGAACGTCATCATGATCATTATCATCATCATCATCACTATCATAATTATCATGATCATTGTCATCATCATTATCATAATTATAACGTAACTTCACGCCTGTAATCCCCGAAGAGGTAGGCAGAGGAATGCAGAACACTC
>DWDT01002590.1:0-13486 GCA_018245595.1 Microceris scylla | reverse complement strand
GTAGACATATTTTTTATTGATCTCTAAGAGATGTAAACGAAATAAACAAAACTATTTTAATGATATCTGCAACTCTAATGATAATGAGACCTGAACATAGTACATCAACAAAATAATTCAAAATATTTAGGCAATCATATATCAGCGAGGAACAGTGATTCTGTGGAATAGGTAATTGACGCAAACAAAATTGCTAAAATACGGCAGAAAACAACAGTATCACGATAGTAGAATCAATGGTTACTAATCCAATCAACGGCATAGCCTCAAGATTGTGAATGTTCGAAACCAGGAACTCACCGATGTAATCGTCTTTATCAAATGCTTTGTACAGAAAGTGCTATTTATATACAGATACAAAATATATATAATATGTTTGAATCGTCCCCATACTACCCCATTGTAATTAAGAATCGTAAATCAATACGGGGGTGTACAAAGGTGGAAATGTAAATGCTTCCAATAAGTTCCCCTTTGTAGCATCAATCAATTAATGCGGGACCCTCTGTTCATTCCTATTGTTGAATACAAGGAATGTATTTTTGTACAACGCTGAAGTGAATAGAAGTTTCAAAGTTTTGAGACCTTTTACCCACGAGGCCTTAAATAAGAACAACACTAAACTTGAAAAATAAGTAGATGGATCACCTTCTTGTCTTTGTACGCAATTTTTGAAGGAGGAATTTATAATCTGCAGACCTGACAGACCTTCACAAGAAATGCTGTTACAACAAATAACTCTTCGTTATTCCACTTCTACAATTTACTGGCTCTGTAGCATTAGCTTTTGATTCTGTTTGTAACATTCTACGTAGTTATGCAACCAACGAGGATACCTATTTAAAAAGGGAAGTTTTAGTCGAAATTGTTCCAGTGGAAGTCGGACCGCCAAAACTCATTTTCTGAATATAAATTTTAGATTTTTCACCTCATTACCCCACATCGGTGATTTAAAAAGGTCCGAATAAAAATCCGACTGCCCCCGGGGCTCTCGTTACCACAGATAATTTGAAACAGAGACTACAAAACGTTTCCATTCATTTGTGTAGCTTAAGTAATTGACTTCGCATATAAATAATGTGTCACGGGGCACAAATTAGTTCCTGTAGCTTATATTAATAAATACTACAATGTAGTATTTTCAACATAACAATTTACAAGAAGTCAATAACTGAAACCTAACACTGTTGTGTTTCTCATATATAAAAATAAGCAATTGTCTATAATAATAATATAGTTATACCAGATCTTCATTGTGTCAATGGGTCAATGGGTATAAAGTTTATTGTGTCTATACCTCTGATGAATTCGTACTCTGTGTTAATATTACGCTTTTACCTGAAGACGAATGCAATTTAGCGTGATTTTGAATGGAAATGATCTCTTTTATTTAAAAATCTTATACAAAAATCTTACCATTGATAATTTCGGGTATAGAAGAGTGACTACAAAAAACCTTTTGCGTTCGCATACGAAAACACCTATTCTTATTACAATCGAATAACGCGTTTGGCTCAATGGTGACTATGCCGGTCGGTTGCGCATAGGGTTCGGGATTCGATTCCCCGCCGAGGAAATACTTCCGAATAGTGTCTTTGGATATCCCTTCTGGACTGTGCGGATGACTGGTCTTTTACTTATCTTTCTGTGTGCACTCCTCACCACCCTTGCTTCGGGGAGTTTTTGTTAGCTGAAATATAAAAATATTTATGACGTAAGGATGAGAAATCAAGCAATTAAGTATTTGATGTTATAATATAAATTCGTATTAATGTATGTTATGTAATACGTACATACATACATGCATATCTTCACGCCATGTTCCTTACGAGGTAGGCAGAGAGCACGGAGTGGCTAGTGAAATACATCATTATTACATATCAACATTATCATCATCATCATGACTGGCATTTTGTCCCAGCCGTTAATGACCTTGATTGTTGAGCCGTAGGTTGTGGATTAAAGTACCACTCAGAACCAACATTTTTTGACGACCATGAACGTTAGTTCTGTTTCTTTATGTACTAAATTTTCTATATAAGTATGTATTTAGATTTTTAAATATTAATATATTCTATATCAAGTGTTTGATAACCTTAACAGGGGTATGGCCGGTTCGGGATCAGCTAGTCGTTTACTTTGTATCAAATGCATATAATAATACAAATTTTCACATAATATTCATAATATTATTATTTTCATTGGTTCCTTATATCTTTCAGAGTTCGCCACCTAGGAAATATTAGTAAGAAATTTGTCCCTAATTAAAAGTAATTACTTCAGTAACTAACGCTGAATATTCGAATTGTTGCTTTTGTAAAAGTATACTGACAAATTCTGACAAAACTCGTGACGGATGGGAAAATTCGAACAGCAATGTGTCATTATTGAAACTTAAGAGAACGCCTTGAAATTGAATGGTGTGGGGGACGCAAAGGTGAGATGGATTACAGTCGCGCACGATATTGTTATAGATTTGTTTTGAACATTTCTGTGTAGAGAAAACTTATATATTTTTGAAAATACAATATCCACTGTCTTTGGTTCGCAATTACAATTGTACACACAAGCTATACATGAATATTGGTTTTTAAGCCTTACAAATTATCAGCCAATATATTTTGAAAAGACCTGAAGATCGAGCACAGTGGCGTGCCATCGGAGAGACCTATGTCCAGCAGTGAACGGAAGTAGGCTGATGATGATAATATTTTGTAATATAAACTGCTGAACAAAAATAATAGGTATATAATTTTTTTCTTTCGGTATTTCTTCGTACAATGATAATTATTATAATAATGTAGACAGAAACCAACAGAATCAATATTAGTACATCACAGAAAAACATCAGAATGTCTATTGATACGCGGTCACCGTTTATTTACGTCGTAATGTTGTATAATCTGAATAAATGTACAACAGCTGATCCAAACCAAACCTCCTACACCCAATTCTAAAAGATTCCTATAAATTACAAAATATACAGAAAATACCTGCATTATGGGATATAATTTCACCAAAGCCGGTACCTAATAGGTATCGTATATACATACATATATATACACTTCCAAAATGTGGTCCGTTATGTAATGTTATATTTAGATGTAAACGCATGCATCACCAACTTGCATGCATCGACTTGCACCAATGATTTGCATGCACGAGAAATTACATACTCAATCTCATTGCAAACCTGTACTGGTATACATACGATATGACTAGATCTAGCGATGTTAGGTCAGAGACCTATCACTGCTGCTAAGGTCAAACCCAGAACGTTGGAACATTGATTGGTTTGTGGATTAAGTTTTAACGGTTCACAAGTCACTATATCTGCTTGTAGCTGTCTATAGACAGCAGAACAGGAGTACATAATGCCTATATGTTTGAGAAGACCTTTAAATCAACTCCTTACATCAACAGAAATCCAGTCCATCCATTTATTTAATCGCTACTTCTCAATAACTTGAACATCGTCAACTGTTTTTATCATTCGTCTGTTGCACACAGATCTATTTTTATTACAGAATGACAAGCTTTTAAGGTCTTAGTGTACTTCATTGGCCAAGATCGGTTTGGTAGACGTAAATATGGATACTTTAACATGTACAGTTTTCATGACATTTATTTTCACCGTTACATAAAATCATGTTTCGGATTTTAAAACTGCTTATAATTTTGCAAAAAAAAGCGAGCCTGCATTTGAATTTAAGAAGGGCCCCGGAATAAAAGCCTGATTTTTACGTTTTTAAATACAAAAAAGAAAAAAAAAAAAAAAAAAAATACAGTGATCGCCATCATTACTATTTACTTACTAATTTTATGATTACATTTATATTTAATCATTGTACAAAGTTGTTCGCATTGTATATCCTAAGCACTGTTCCTTGACTCGTAAGACAGAAACAATTAACTCCAGAGCGACGATCACCCGAAATGAGACTAGACGTCTATTGATAACGGCCGCCATTCGTTGCATACAGCCTCCTAACAGCAGTAAAGCGGCATCTGGAATGTATCGTACACGATAAGAGGTTTTGTTACGGGTTTGGAGCAGATGTCGATTCTTAAATAACTTTCTTTCTAACATTAATTCATTTTACATTTTTATTTTATCCTAGTGTTGTTACCCTCAAATTGTTTTGAACATAAATAATTCACCTAGGATCTTTCATCCCTTATATTTCATCCCTCTTTAAGGGTTGATTTAAAAAGGAATTCTAAGTAGCTCGTGTCCTTTTCCAGAGGTTAAGGAAGGAAATACGAAATCTCCACAAGGGTAGTTCAGTGCCTTACAAGTTTCACGTTTGTCGACAACTCATACAATAAGTAACTTCATTGTAAAGTCAAAGATTAAAGTTAATAAAAAAGCAGAGGAGATAATAGGGAAAATGTATGTTTATTAATATTTCACTTTAATTTTTGAACCAATTCATATTTTATTATTGAAAATGTTCAAATTTAACGTATTAAAATCAATTAATAATTAATTGAACGTTGGTTATTATAACAAACATAATTACCATGCCTGTTCGGAAACAAAACCGCCAGTTAAATATCCAATATTCCAGTATTATATCAGTATTTATTTCAATAATGTACATGTAATTCGATATTCATTATGTGAAATAACATATTTTATAAATTCATAACGAGTAAATATATTTATTTATGTGTACTTTTGATGTTTAAAAAATGTCGGGCTATCTTACTTAATGACCCCAATTAATATAAGTTGTAGAATACTTCCCAAATATATGTATGTAAGTTCAATTTCATTACGATAAAATTCGACTTAAAATCATATTACTAATGCGTTATTCATAAAGTTCGAGAAATTATAAAGATGCTCTATCAATCTTCATGCACGTATTCATTTGCGTAATACATATGTACGTACATACATATCTTCACGCTAGCTTCCTTACGGCTAGGCAGAGAGCACGGAGTGCAAAATATCTCTAGCCTTGCAAACCTGCCGTAATAATTTGAAAATTACGAATTAACACTTTTGTACTTGCCTGTAACCACCGATACACAGCATCGATCTATTTGATGTCTCCCTCCGTTAATACATCAGACTGAACCAAATTAATTCTACCCCTCGCCCGTAAATTATAACCCTTAAAGCTATAATCGTAAAGATGACATTTCATTTACTCGCGAGCACGAAATAATTTTGTAAAGGAACACGCTAGGAAAAGTGGCCCTTTTGTTGGCAGGTGCGTAAAAAAAAGTTCTGTGGAACGTCAGCGAAATGAATCAAAGGGATTTTGTCTTGGATATTAAATTTTGTGAGGGTTCTGATAGTTTTGTTGTGTACATTGGCTGAATGACAAAGATATTGGTTGTCGTCTCGTGTCGGCTTGTATATATCGTTTAAGGTATTTCTCATCATGTCTTATCTCATTTCATAGACAATCTCATCCTTTCAGAAATGGATTTTATTAAAAAATATACAAATATAATGTTCATAAATCTATTGTCGTTTGTCTATGGAATGAAAAAGCAATTAAAGTTAGTCGGCAAGATGACATACGCAAGGTGTAAATTTTATTATCTTAGTGGTTCGTGATTAATTCCGCCTATTTACCTAATCTAAGTTATGGAGTTTCACAATATATGTATCTATTTCACAATATAAAACACCAGCATCTCTTAGATGTTTAATTGTATCGTATCATTGATTTCGTACTGTATGTACTTACACCGTTGGTCTACATTATTCGCGTAAATTATGGTAACAGCGAAACCTTTACCCTTACTATAATAAGGTACGTTTAAAAATCAATGTTATTTTTATATGTTACCATTATCATGCATCCTGTTTATCTCCTCATAACTTTGATCCTTTACTTTAAACTTTTTTCTCTCCTATTCTATTTCATATCATTCAAAAGACACATGATCCTATTACTGTTACATCCAATCTTATCTTTACATCAGATCTTCTTTTACTGTTATAACGTGTCTTTAAAGCTAAATTAAGATATAAAGAAGCTCGCACACCATAAAATGTACGCTCCGATAAGACTCTTGCGTTGTTTAATGCGTTTTCCCTTAAACGCCTCATAAAAGTCCGATTTTCCTTTCATTTCTTCCTTATTATCCGGCAGACGTTTAATGCGATTCCTCACATAGAAGAAAAGAGAATCCCCTTGAAGTTAAGACTGGATCGGCAATAACAATCGATCACAAGGTAGCCTATGAACAATATGGGGTTCGATTAATGTTATTACGTGTTTTGATGGCAATAGCAAGTGCCCTTGTCAAAGGGTTCATATTATCTTATAAGATAAAATATTTCCTATACACAATATTCGTGTTTGTGTATAAAATTCGAGTATATTTATTTACTATTATTATAATATTTATAATTATCTTTTGCATACTATGTTTATATTGAAATATTTCTTAAAATATTACTATGCTATAAAACTAAAACAAAATCGAAGGCTTGTTTTTTAAATATATAAAATATGCAGTTTAATTAATTATTGAATGCTATCAAACGAGCGAATTGCTTAAGGAAAATTTGTTATTATACATATATGTATGTATATTGCTTAAGGCAATCTTTCCATTACTGCAAAAAAAGTATGTTATAATATGACGTGAAGAATTATTTTATGGATTTGAATATTCTCTTAAGTACCCAAATAAGATAGATTGAACCTCTAAATAGAACAGTCCTAGCAAAATCAAATAAAAAGATAAACATGAAATTATTGTCAACGATTTAAACAATAAAGCAACTGATCCGCCCACGCACGTAATAGGCGCCGCGGTTTCGTCGGATCCGCTGGGAGTACGTCGGGTACTCACCGCGCGAAATTAATCCCCCATGAACCCCCATGAGCATTAAGCATTCATGCCTTTGCAATTTCGTTATTTCTCCCAAATGCTTACGTCGTTTTGTTGTACCCGTGGCTTTTTTCTTTGCCACAAATTTTCACCGTTTTGGTACTTATTATTTTTTTTGTCAAAATTTAAATGTCAGTAGCTATACTTGCTGGCATGTTATGAAATAGTTCTTTTTTGTTTGAAATGTTTAGTCTATTGATAGGGCTATTCACCCATAGGAGAAGAAACTAAAATTTCAAATAACCATTAATAGTTATACTTGTATTTATTTTTATCAGTACACTTCAATTTCTGTTCCGTGTCTGTAAAAGTGTGTTTAAGTAGAGTAGATACAGTTCCAATCTGAAACAGAAAGGCAAGTAAAATAACAACATTTTTGTGCCCTCATTCATTCACGCTATCAAAATTTCTTTCCTGAAAAATTCCACCGTCGTTATGAGTTTCCTTCTTTCGTTTTTCCGTGCGCAAGGTTTCCACTTTTCCGGATATGCACCAAATTTTTCCATCTGCGGTGCTAGATTCCGAATTGAAAATGTTAGCATTTCGCAACGCGTTTTCAATTACGTGTCGAGATAGAGAAGTATGATGGATTCCGGCGAGCGGACACTGGCTGTCTTTTAATTTGATTTTGGAAAGAATAGTTTTTTTTATTTTCAAGGTGTAAGGCTTTATTGGAATTCACAACTCCCGTGAGATCGCATGCGTTTTGAGTATATTCCATACGTTCCGTTACATTTCGCATGGGGTTTGAATTTCTTTTAAATGTCTTAAAACCCTAACTGCTGCTGCCGTTGAAAATAATATTTAACAATTTGTTTCAGATTTGCCAAGAAGTACCCGGATATATTTATCGTCTTTGTAAGACTACACTTTGTGCCATGTCTGGTTTTAAATATTTTAAATGTCATTATAATCATGTGGTGTTTGAAAATCATTACGAACCTCCATTACGACCTCCCAATGAGCGTCATCACGTCCTGCACTGGATTTACCGTGTTAGATTTCAGTCAGGCTTTTAAAATCTTTGTCTAAATTCTGGAAATTGCCTCATTTTTAGTCATTATCACAAAAGCTTCATCGGACAAAATGATGAATAGGCTTGATATATTTTATATATGTATTTATTTCCCTAATGCGATTATTAGCTTCTACATGTTATGGTTCGGTGTTTCAACGGTATTATGGAATATTTCCCGCTTTCCTCGCTGAATATATTCTTATTTTCGTTTGACTCTAGCAAAATAATTTCCATATTATTACCGTTGTCCACAACGGAATAATTTTGTTCAGCATTCCTCGACTCCGAAAATATATTCCCTTTGGAATCTTGAGATACTTTTATTTGTACAAGTAGTTTGTTGCACAGTTGTTCCGTCTATTATTGTGTTGCTACATGATTATTTGTTTACGAATACTTTTGCGGTTAAAGCTGTGATTTACACGCATCTCATCTTGCACCATTTTCTTCTTAGGATTCAATAAAACTAAAGAGCTAGTTAAAAATTACTTGAGACAAGTACTTGTGAATTTTTTTTTGACATGATATATTATGACAATGTTTTCAATAATTTTATCGATTATTATTAAAACTGCTCAAAATTCAAATGTGAAGTTGATTAATATTTAAGTTTTTCCTATTTTGTCACAACTTATAAGAAACATGTATTCGTTTGCTGCCGAACAATAACTCCGATCTGCTGAAGTATTTTTGCTGATAAGCACCCCTTCATGATAAGTAGTATTTTAAAATTGAATCTTAGGGCTACCAACAAATTTCACTGAGGATCATATAATTTAAAAACAAAACGTTACGTTATCATATGGTTACGCTTATGTTTCTCTTTAGGTTACGGTTATGTTACTGGTTATATTATTTGCTATTCTTTTCTTTTGGAATTATAGCAGAAAACATAAATCTATTACTTCATTTTTATATTTATCAAAACAAAAAAAATATTTAAAGAATCAGTCGATTTATTTTTAAATTTAAAATTGCGCCCTTAAGAAATGCTTCAACCCGCTTTCGTTTAAAGTATAATGTATAAATTCGGGACCAGGATGAGTACGTAAATAAGTCTGAATAATCTCTTCGGAGAGGAAAATTTAATTTATACGCGAAGGAGAATCATGAAGACGTAATTCGTTCGACGCATCTAAAATGAAAATGTATGATTCGGAAGGGAAAGAACAACGAGATAATAATTCAGTAGAAATGAGTACATAAAGAACGGTTTCAACAATATGTTTTTTAATATTTTTTATCAATTGAACGTTAATAAGACTCGTTTCGTGTAATAAGCCTTAGTCATTCCATTACCATTATAACTAAGAGCTATAAGTGTTAGACGGATCTTACAAGATTATTTCGGCGCCATATTGAACTAAGTCGCCGTAGCGACCTATCAGTTATACGATTATGTAGTTTCTCATGAAGGCATACAGTGTAGCTAATTCTCTTGCGCACGCTGATACATACCAGTACAGTAAAACTATAATATAACCTAAAATGTATTATTTAGAATATTGATGTCACTATGAGTACATTGATCTTTTAAGTAAAAGATGCATAAGCACACCTATGGAGTTTCTTTCGCCGCTTCTTCTCCATAGTGAAGCATCTTCCGAAGTGATGGTAGCATCATTTTGACGTACAAAAAGTGTTCTTATGAACCAATTTTGAATAAATGAAATTTGAATTTGAATTTAAGTATACCTATGTGAAACCATAACATGGAAATTTTTAACATTTTTGTATGGAGCTTGTTTCCTAATAGCTTTTCGTAATTGCGGGCTTGCCAAGTAATATAATTTAAACTTCAGGCTTCACTGATATCTCTTCATTATGTCCTCCTATGATAATAAAAAACATAAAGGCTTTGATTGCTGATCGCGAAAGATTTGTTAAGCTAATTAATTGTCGACGTGGTCAAATCGTGGGTCAGTAACTAGTTTTGGATGGATGTTTACTAATGTTTCTATGCTTTGGTAGTTGGACCTATTTTCCGATAGTGACTGTTAGTCAATAGAAATTAAATGTTATCGGAGGTCATCGAGATGGATTAATAATTGCGCAGTAAATTTAGCAGCGATGGTCACTAGTTAATGAAGTTTTTCCAGTATGAGAGATTCGTATCTAGGTTGCAGCATCGTAAAAGGTTCCTGCTTAAGTAGTTTCTCAGTTAAGTTTGTACCAGCTTTTAAAAAGCCAAAATTTTATAAGCTCCATTTAACCATGAAGTTTCTAAGTGTCCCCGAGAAACCCTAAAAGACCAAAGTGTAGGTAAAGTGTTTAAAATTCTTAAGGCGACCTCAGCCGAGCTTCGCTCATTATGGGCGACACAGAATTTTAAATACAATTGACTCATAAGGTATGTACATTTTCAATCGAATCCCAATCTTATTAAGGTAATTAATGAATCACTTAAAATTGAAAGTAGTTCTTTAAAATATAATTTACTATAATAATTTAAAAAAAATTGGCTGACAGCGATTGGATGCGAAGAGCTATACATTGAGCTCAGTGACGTGCTATTGAAGAACCCTATGTACAGCAATGGACGGGAGTAGGCTGATAATGATGATGATTATGATTTAAAATTGCTAATTAGACTGCCTTTCGTCAGATCAGTGTGATTTAAATGCAAATATTGCTCTGGCACATAGAAAACAGATCTTGAGTCACCTTCACACACGGCCATCTGATCCCAAACTAGTCACAACCTCTGTGCTATTGTGATCAGACAGAAGACAAATAGTTGTACATGTTTAAATGACTACCTAGACGCATACAAAAATATTTATAATCATCACATCCCCGTGGCAATTGAAAGGAAGAGGCCCAATAACTACTAACTACTAACTACGTATATTCACTGCGACATGCGTCTAAATTAATACGCATGTATCAGAAGTAAATCCATAACCAGGTCACGAGAGATATCGGCGTTAAAAATCTAGCCAGCGCTTTTTACAGATATAAGCTTAAAAGAAATGTACTACGGTCACGAATTAAAAGTATATCTCAACGGTGAATATGAAATAACTTGCGTGAAAACTTTGCGAATCAAAAAGCTTTTTCACTTCGTAAGTAGGATATAAGTATCCTTAAACTTTATGTCTCATACTTTTTAACTTCTCGCGAAAGTATGTAAATTATTTGCGCGTAGTATATGTATGAACTTCTGCAAACATGTGAATATTTTCCGTATACTTTATTTTTTTTGTGGAAAGTTATACCTGTTCGCTTACACTGTGGCTTTTAAAACTTTTTTCGCGATACTTTTTATGTGAATATGAAAATTTTACATGGATACTCCCAAGCTTTTGGTTATTTCTGATTTTATATCAAATTATTCATATAATACATGTCTTCAAAAGAGACGTATTCATGTGATACGATATTTTAATTATATACCTACAGGTAATAGTCTCCGTGGCTATGAAGGATCCTAGGACATTATATGGTTATTCAATATTAAGCAATAATTATTTATTAAAACAAATTGTCGTAAAAAAATTAAGGCTATTATTATTAATAATAATATATTAAAAGTTTAAGTATGCTGCAAAACGGCACAAGTTTCCTGCATTATTATCACCTTAGGAACAAATTGACATTAACCTGGATTTTTTTAAGCTGAATTCACAATTATAAAAACACTTTTTAAGTATTTTGTTTTTTTTTTTTAAGGATTGTAAGTGATGCCATGCATGATTCTTATATAGAGGGCTCTAGTCCCCCTTGCCGCGTATTACATGTGGTTTGATCACACCGCCAGAGGGCGTTTCACAATACGGCGTTTTACAATTCTTATAAAATATGTAGAGTACATGCTCAGTGTGTATTGATTTTTGTTCGAAGATTTACATACATTTTTGTATTCATTTATCGGTGTGAAAGCTTATTGATATTGATACAGCCTTTAAATTTGATGTTTTAGTTTTTGAATACTTCTCACAATTGGTACTAAGACATTCCATGACCAGTTCAATATCAAATGTTACTTGCTGCTGCGTTCAATGGTTTAGGGTTATTCATAACATTATGTGACATAATGTGAAGTGTGCCAACAATGACTTAATCAGTGCTGTAGACTATGGCCTGACGCTATCACTGTTTCAAAAGACACATTTTAAACCTTGGAGCTATAAAAGAGATCGGTGATATTTCCCTTGTAGTCACAGCGGGTTGAAATTTCCGGACACAAATACTAACTCAGAAGTATAGAAGTATAATATTGTTGGGAAGTTGTCCTGATCGCGGCTAAAATAACTAGGACTTCACATAAGTGACTCTACCACCTGAACTACGATTATTTTCTTAGCTCTATTTTTCCTCAATTTTTCATCTTCACCGGAGTATATGTGAATTGTTCCGTATTATTCTTATCATTGCGTGTATTATATTTGCTCAAGAGACATAAAAAGAGAAACATCGCTTAAAAGACATTTTTCCGCGTACACTCGTCAACACAAGTGGAACAAAGTAATGGGTCGCGATCCAATCATTCACTGAGGGTGCTTTGCTGAGCTCCGTATTGTTGTTATTGTGAAGTGTGTATTTTTTTAATACTCCAATATTCAAAATTAGAAAAATATGCTATTTTTTCACGTACGAGTATATCTACATATCAATTTCATTATATTTAATTAACTCAACGAAACATATTTCTTAACTTTTAATAACCTACCCCTAATATTAAACTAAACTTTTTGGTCTGAAGAAAGCTCACTAGTCTCTCAGGTCTGTGCTTTCTGGTACATTTGATTCATTATACATGACTCGTGAATAATGGAATGGAGATTGTTAAATCGCTTCACCAATAACACGTTTGTGAATTTACCAAAATATGAACAGATGTCGCATTCTTACACCCGTACGTACGCACCCAATTGTGTCGCATGTCAACATATTTACTTAGCGGAGCGTGCTTCCCTTCGCCTTCGTGATTAGGTGTTCTGTCGTTTCAATTATTGTCACGCGCCTCGGGTGCGGGTTCGATCCGGGCGGGGCGCGCGGTTTGCACACTCACTAATATTTGTTCTGACGATAGCAAGCTTAAGATTAATTGAATCATACGCTTCAATATTGAATTTTTAATTGGTTTCGTTCTCACTTTTTCAATGTTGTTGGGTTTGTTTTTGTTACGCGTTTGGGGTGTTTTTTTGTCTTTAGTACAGTGAAATACAAAGTGTTTTCAGTAAGATAGTATTATATTATAACTTCGTATCTTTAACAGCGGTGTTCAGAACTAGTGCATGAAACTTTTATAGTTAGACAGTTTTGTAGTTTTATAGTTAGACATAGTATTGTTCTGTTATAACACGTCATGTAGGTTTATTATCATGTGAAGAAGTAGACAGAGCAGTGTAGTACAGTCCCACGTTTTATTGAAAATGAAATTGTAATAATTGTATTTATTCTTCATGGAGAATAGATAAGACACAGCAACATCAAATATTATTCCATTTACTATGTTCTGCGTGATATATCTGTATTATATGAAATTTTGTCACTTAATGGAAAATAATAAAAAAACCAGAATATATATCTAAGTTTTATATAAATTATATTATAAAAAACTAAGATTATATATCTAAATGCTTTATCTAAGTTTAAGAG